>JZKD02S1666176.1:113540-137006 GCA_000966675.3 Picea glauca | reverse complement strand
ATACGCATAAAATGAAGCAAGTAAACAAAAGCAAAACATCAATAACACAAAAGTGTCAAAAACATCCATGGTGATTGAATCAGACTCTTCCTATTAATTCAACAACTGTACATGGAGTTTCTTCACAGGCTCCCTCTTGGCTCTGCTCTCTCTTCTCCTTGAATGAATGAATGAATAATTCATACAAAGATACACGGGAGGGTGTCTATACTCCGTTTTCCCTCTCTAAAGCTAAACTGTCTAATCTACAGTTAATTCCTATCTAACAACATTAATTTACATAAATGCCTTCCTATCTACTAATACAATACAACCACGCTTGGATTTGAATGCCTCATCCAAACGACGGCGCAACAATTTCCAAGCATTTCAAAAATGTGCGCGCTGGCACTATCCAGCTGTATGATTTTACTCCGTGGGCGCTGGCTCGCTTAATGACGTGTGGATGCTCCTGCATCAGGAAGCAGAGTACCCCTAGCATTTGTTTGGGAGGTACCGGTGAGATTTCTACGGTTGGCAAGAGGGACGCGGCACGGAGCGCGGGACACGACACGGAGCGTGGGACGTCGTCTGAGGAAAGCGAAAGGCAACAGTATGATTTTAACTGGTGAAGTATACTGCATTTTTACTTTCGGCAATTTAATGTTATTGATGTTGAAATTGTAGAATTGTTATGGAATTTGTATATTCGGCAAATTTCGTTTCTGCAAGGTTGTTGTGAGTTGTTCTGGAAATGTTGAAATTGTTACCACCGTTTTTGGCCATGAGAAGAATGTAGTTTGTTGGGCGTTTTGGGTACGCATTGTAGATAGGAGGTCGTTACATACTCTTCTCTTATTCAACAGGTCTGCTCTGTATCATATTTTCTGTCATTCTGCTCTGCTTCTGTTCTATCTATCATGTTGCTCTTCTTTTGTTCTCGCTCTGCACAGTTCCTTCATTTCTTGCTATGCCTCTGCTCATCTCCTTTTTCTTATTGTTTACTCATTTTTCATTCAGAACGACCAACCCACAGTTCACTCTCGCTCATTTTCTTTTTATACAAGCTACCTTGAAGATTCCACTTCCCCTTCCAATCGGTAATACAAGGACATCTGTCTTGGCAAATGAAACGCTAACTCCTTTGTCATCATCAGTCTGTTTTTCTTAACTGATTCATAACTGAAGCGTGACTGGTTAGGAAGTACAGCAACCCTCCGATCACTACTTGATCCAACGGTTCAGATCAAATCGGGATTTCACTCATCGCGATTTTGGCATCTGCGATGTCAAAAATCACAAGTCCTCCAGACTCACAGTTCTCCGATTCCTGATGGCTCCTTTCATACACTAGCCCTTCTGAGCTTAGCTCCCGGTCAACGTGACCTTCACTTCGTGACTACAACCTTATGTTTCTCTATCGGGATTTTGGCGTTCTTCATGTTTACTGTTCTTTGCATTATGAAATCCCGATCCCCGAAACTCCGATGGGGAGAATCAACGGTCCAGATGCATTTTGGATTCAACGGTTATGATTGAATCACGAAATAGCACATCGCGATTTCGGGTTTGTCGTTGTCAAGAGATTTTGACATTGCAAAGTGCCGATTCTCGATCCCCGATACTCCATGCAGAGATTCAACGGTCCAGATCACTTCTAGCTCGACGACTCAGATTACATTGCAAAATCACTTATCACGATTTCGGAGTTTCTGTTGCAGTGTGTTCTTGACATATCAAAGTCCCGATCACCGATGCCTCTGCTGACGTCACACATGGTTTGACACGTGTTAGATCCTACCATGTGTCACTCTGATTCGTGAATTGCATGTTCCTGAAGTGTTAGATCTGCCTAACACCTGTCATTCCCTGGTTGTGCCACATATCCCTGGGTGACGTGGTCTACTGTCGTGAGTTGGATCAATTGTCTAGATCTCATGTTGATCTGACGGTGCAGATTCAGTTGGGATTTCTCATATCGCGAAATTGGGCTTTTCGACGCATTGTATTCTTTTCATATTGAAACCCCGATCCCCGAAACTCCGATGAAACCTCCTGTCTACAAGTGGATGGTCCCGATCTCTGCTTGATTTAATGGCTGTGATCAAATCATGAAATCGCATATCGCGATTTCGGGGTTTTCGTTGTCGAGTGAACTGGACATTTCAAAGTCCCGATCCCCGAATCTCCGATGAATTATCTCCCTCGCAACTTCTGCAAATTAGACGGTAGGTGACCTTTCGGGAAATTTGAATGGGATCCAACGGTCACTGGATCATTGTCTTCCTTCTTCTCTGCAAACTCTTGTTGCGCATGTTTTCTTCAATGCTGTTCCTCCTGAGCTTTTTACGTCCGAATCCCCAAGGGGTTTTATCCTTCATATCCTGCCATCTTCGCTGTTGCCATCAATGACAACAACCATAAACACGCATTTGTTGCTTGTTCAATATTTGCCAACAAGATTTGGTTTGTTTTGGGGGGTTTTTTATCAAATAACCGAAGAAATGAAGATGACATTTGGGCTATGGAGTCAGGAATGAAAAATGCATTGTCAAAACATGAAACTATCAAGAGGGAAAGTCTAAATGAGGCGATGAGTCTGAGTTTATATATGAAATTTTTAAGGCATAAGAGGAAAAAGAAACATATAACTGCATCAGAGCATGTTTAAAATGAATTCTGAATTGGTTAAGAAGAAATAAACATATTCTAAATTTCTAAGCCAAGAGCATCACAATGATGAATTCCGGGTTTTTGTTTATCTAATTTAGATAGACGGAAGTGTAAATGAAATATAAGATTACAGGAAATACATACTATGAAAGAAAACAAGACTCATATCACCACCAATTAGAATCTTTCCATAAACAGTCCAAAATCTCCTTCTGCATTTATATATTCATTCTAGCCCCAAAATTTACAAAAGTCTTCCTGCACAAAGGGCATGCACCTCCTTTCTCCATGATTTTCATATTCTCAAGATAACACATATATAGGGGAATTACTTATGGAATTCAAAACGTTTAGAATTCCCCATAATTCTAAAAATAGAGATAAGTTACAAAAAGGAGTAACTTATAATAACAATTATCCTATTTCAAAGGGACTGTTAGGAACAGGTTTGTCATATCTGGGACCCCTTTCTTTGGCTACCATCTGTCCAAAATTTGCTGGAATGTACTTGATCCTACCTGAGAATTCATTTCATCTTGGAGATTTCTTTTTTTAGAGTGCTCAACCAAGCAAGTTGATTTTCTCCAACGCTCTCCATCGTCTCAGCTCTGATTTCTTTTTTCAGTCGCTTGCTCTGTTTCTTCTTCGCAGCCTGCTTGTAGATTTCGTCCACATGTTCATTGATGACTAGGTCCCTCATAATAGGGTTTAATATGACCCCCAACTCTGATTCAGTTGCGGGCTTTGTAAGGAATTTGGTTGCTAATATCTGCGCAACCCACCTTTCTTTTTCACTTATTGGTAAGCTTGACACATTAGTTGAGAAATCTGTTGTACTGGACACTGTTTAATTGACATTATCCATATCTTCCAACCTTGTAGAGGCCACGATTTTGTGTCCCTTAAGTCTACATAAATGAAGAAATCAGTGCAGCTCGAGATTACTCCACTTATGCATGAGATGACAATTTCCAGGAGAAGAATAACGCCACCCATACTTGAATATCAATAATTATCAAGTTCCAATCATTAATCACTGACAAGATTACTTGCAGGCGTGTTTATTTACCATGCTCGACCAATCCATTTCAAATGATTATCCTTTGAGTTCATTATCTGACGACGTTCCCTTGACATTTCATGGCTGTGAAGTACCCAAACGAGTGGCGTGTGGTGATTTGACCAGCCATCTCTTTCCCCTACACGAATCATTGATTTGACGTATTATAACATGTGACATCGGTGCTTTTGAGAAAATGGTTTTAGGCAGAACACCTTTCGCCCCGATGTATCTCTGAGGGCGCCACGCATCTATGACTGACACCATGGAGGTTTTCCCTGGCCCACCCTCGATTCATTAATTCCCATGCTGCTTCGTCACCCGATATGGTTCCCAACCGTTGATCTAGGATTCCCCAAGATCAATGGTCTGTAGGACTCCTCCTTTGCGCTCCCGCTATATTTGTCCATATCACCACCATATATGACCTGAGCCTTCAAATAATGCCATGTCTCTACACTGATTTAGTCACCTGCTAAATTTTAAACTCAGATTTGAAGCATGATCGTCATGATGATAACAAGAATCACATATGGTAATGTTAACATATGATTATTATTAAATTTATGAGATGTTTCGGGTGGTGCACTATACAAAGGATATGGCATTGAATTTATAGATTGGATATGGTATGAATTTAATGGTTGATGTTATTTTAATGGGATGTCTAGTACATTGAATTGAATATGGCCAGGTGAGGAAGTGAAGTGAATTTACTCCATGTCATTCCAAACCACCCTCGAGCCTGTCACCCTAGCATAGTTGCATTTTTCTCTGTTGGTTGTGGAAGCTCCATGGTTTCAGGTTTTGAAGGGGAAAACTCAAGCTGACTCTTAATTTAAGATATTTTTTACAGGCATGTCTCTTTGCTTTCCATCCATGATGGTCTCTCTATATTATGAATCAAATTGTGGCTCAGGATTGCATGGGTTCTGTGTTTTTCTTGAGTTTTGACTGAGTGTCAATGTTGTGTTTATGGTGTTCTTTGTGATTACTATGGAATGTTCATGTTTTGAAAGAAAGGAATGGGTGTTATTGCTTTGTAAAACATATGCATTGGTTATTGGTTAAAAGAAATGTTGGTCAGCTTCGGTTATTATTCTAGTTCTCCGTGAAAAATGATTTCAATAGTGCAACAAGCTCTGATTTTTATTCACGCGGGGTTTTACCACCATTCTGGGTCAATTGTTATCACCCCTTTTTCATCTTGATCATTTTTGTGGTTCGTTCTCCAAGTTGTGATGCAAATATTGACATTGGTATTTTTATTTCTCTATTTGGCCATGCCCGAGCTATTGTTGTTATGGATTTTTCTTCATTGTCACTATCGCCAAAAGAATTTCATAGTCTAGTCTTTGTATTTCCCATAATATTAAATGGATACATGTGTATGCGTATGTATTGAGTGGCCACGAGTTGTTCTTTGGCACTCTTTCCACAAGTATGTTAAAACATTCTCTCCTCTCATATTTTTTGTAGTGGATGAATGATATATTGGTAAACCTCACTGTCAAATTTGTTTCGAAGGTTATAAATTTTTTTGGTGTTGGAATAGGCATGGTCTCTCTATGTCTTCGAGGATTTTTCCTTGTTTAAACCAACACTCGTTTCCTCTCTGCAATAAATTTTTAAAAGGCATATGCGTGTGCCTGGTTGGTTGAGTCAATTTTTTTTGTTTCTACTTGGGCACTTTTTAGCTCTTTCAAGATCTTGGGTTGTAAGTTGAAATATTGGGGTGTTTTCAAAAGAGCACGAATCTCTTTTCTTCCAAGATTATACTTGATTACCTATGGTTGCTTCTCGGTGATAACTTCTTTTAGGAGGTAAAAGGATTTCAAGATCTTTGTGTTTTCGAAGATTAAGAACCCTCTCATTGCCTCTCTGCAATAAAGTTTTAAAGAACCCGGCTTGGCTCTATTGAGCCCGATTTATTTATGTGCTCCTTAGGCACCTTTTTTTTTCTCTATCAAGATTTCGATTACAAGGTAAATGACTAGTATTTTCTAAAAAAAATGGCATGGGTTCTCTGACTTCAATGACCATCTCTTGGTCGAGTCTCTATATTTCCTCTTTGTGATGAAATTGTTTTGAAAAGGAAAATGGTATGGATTACTTACAGATCAAGAAATTTCCATTTGGTCGATTTATGTTTTTTCACTCATTGTTGTGTTAAATCCTAGCACGATCATGATTCCATTTAAGTTTCGAAGGCACCTGTGTGTGTGATTGGTTCCTCAAATATGATCTTGGTTCTGTCAATATTTAAAGGGGACACCTGGGTGTATGATTTCATTATGTTCTCCTCACGCGTTATATGGTTCTGTATTTTATTGAGTCTGTAAATGTTAATGCACACGTATATCAAGCTCAGGGATACATGTTTTTGGTCAAATGTTATTGTCGAATACAGATTATTGTGGATGATTGTATTGTTGTTGACCTGTGTGTGATTAAATTAGGATTTATTATTGTTTAGATGAGAGTGGACTGTGACAGTCAATATTGGAAGTCTACTATTGATGATTAACATTGGGTCTATTATTGTTTTATTTCCAGAATTAAACATTGGATATGGGTAATTGGAATCATTGTGCATATTATGTTTGTTTTGAAAGGAAAATATCAACATTAGAACATACATGACTATGAATTGAATGGTTATAGTGTTACTCTGGAATTGGAAATGATATTCCATAGTTATTATATAGGATGCACAGACTGATATACTTGAAGAGTTCTGGGAAATTGAATTGTTTTATTTATTGAAGACAACAAGAAATATGTATGCAATTAAAGGAGAGTTAAATGATTTTGGTCTTGGAAGTGGATGCGTTTTGGATTGTAATTGAAATAGAGTTATGATTGTTGTTTAATTTAATTTATTTTATGAACAGTTCTATATTATTCCCAATCATATTCTCACTTTTTCACTCATTATAAGCCCCTCACGATCCCAGTTTCATTTTTACATGCCCTGTTCAAAAATAAAATTGAAACTCTGTATGATAGTGGTAAAAGATGACACATAGATAGATGGAAGCTGTTATATTTTGGGTAGTGATTGCACAGTCATTTATTTAATGAATTGTTGAGAAGTACTTGTGTTCTTACTCCTTGTCATGATTCACTCACCTGTTTAGTATTCCCATGCAAGAAAACGACTCAAAACCGAGCCTCCCCATGTGCATGACAAAATTAAAGTTGTTGCTTCCCGCTCATCTCCTTCAAGTGACTCAGCAAAGTCAGTATCCTCTCGGATGCACATGAGGGATGATTTCTCCCATGTTATTAGTGAGATTAAGCCTCAAAGTTCCACCCAACCTAAGGCTAATTCAGGGAAGTCCAAAGGGGATAATAGTGATAAAAGAAGAATTGCCTCTCAAAGTGGAAAATATGGATTTTGATTATGTGTTTATAATTTATTTGTTGAGGACAATGGACTACAAACAATTTTGGACAACACACTATTTTTTGGATAATTTGGATATTTACATGTTTTGGATATGATTTGAAATAATTCTCATATTCAAATTTCAAATTTTGGAAATAATTTATGGGAGTGACAAGGAGGCATGTGTTAATTGGTTGTCTCATTATGTTTATTTTTATTAAGAAATAAAAGGGAATCATAAGGGGTCCCAACTACTTAGTTATTATTTAATAGACCCTTAATTATTATTATTACTATTACTTCCCCTAACTAAAATTAGTTAGTTTTATTAACTTAACTAAATGAGGTAGTTGAACTACTTCAACTGATTTGGAATGCATAAAATATAAATGATAAGGAAGAAACAAGTGGAGAATAGAAGGAGGAAGCAATACTAAGGTTTTCTCTTGAGTTTTATTGAGATAGTTCAATTTTCTTTCATTCTTTAGTTCAGTAAAGGCCTAATTCTGTTTTTTGATAGCAAGGTCCTATTGTAGACAACAAGGTTCAAAGCTGAAACATATCATTCAGATGCTTGTTTCAGAGGTGTTGATCTATCTTTGATAGTATTTGTATAATTGTCTGTTTATGTATTGAGTTTCATAACTGATAAAGGATATTTTGTAGAGTCAAGTGGGAAGCAGTCTGTGGCAAGCTGATCCATATTTTAAAGTTCAGTTTTTACTTCTTGTTAGAGTCCTTTTGTATGGTTTTCATTGGGGATATCTAAGTTTGACCTTGGTCCATGCCCTCACAGGGATTTTTGTAAAGAGAAAGATACTTTTGATTTATTGGAATGAAATAAAGCGATTTCTATTCTGTCTCATTTGTATTAATCTATGACTTGGTTACTTTTTCTTTTGATCTCCACTTTATTTTCTGCAATCTATTTATGTTCAGAAAATTATATAAAAATTTCATATTTTGCAACAATCTTTTCATTTAAAAAATCAACCTAATCCCTTGTAATTAATACATGTGGATTGGGAAATACTTTTTGAAGCTATAAAACATAGGGTGATATTCCCAACTATCTTTCCTTGGCCAAGAAGGATTCAAAAATACTTGAGTAAGATAAATTTACATCTTTTCCTCAACACAAGGATTTGTCGAAGTGTCTGCAATGATGAAGGGAAGTGTTGGGATTGAAAGTTGAAGTTCAAAACCCATATGATGCTTATAATATGAATTGGGTCGAGATGACTGTTGGGAGGGAATGGACATTCCACTGTGACATCAACTAGAGTGAGAATCCCACATATGACCTACAAACAAGGGCAGGTGGATTTTAAATGTTGAAACACAAGAGAACGAAGATGATTTCCAGGTGGGGAGAGAGGCTTGTGAAGATGATGCATGGTATGTGTCGAGAGAGATATTTTTTTCAAGGAGATCGTAAGGTTCATCGATTAGGGGGGAGGAGGTCACATCACCCACCAAATCATGTTTTTGGCTAAAATAATGGTTTTTTTTTCCTTTATCCATTAACCTAAGGTAGAAAATGCAGATATGATACATCATTTTCCTTTAGGATACCTTGATTTGGATGCTTGGATTTCTTGGTTAAAACATCGACCTCCCTATTTTGATGTTCTAGAATACAAAATTATTCTACGGAGCAAAAATTGTTCTCCTCTATCCTGATTTTGTGGTAGATTATTTGCAAATTAGGCTGTGGGTTATGATTGATCTGCCTCATACCTTTTATTATGAATTCCAAGTCTTCAGTGATGATGAAACTCATAGATTTATCTGCTTTTATCAAAGTCATCCCCATGTATGTTGCGAAAGTTTCCACTTGATTGTTTTCTTATATATGACACCCCCCACTCGATTGATCTAGATGGCTGTCGGTGGCCTCCCACCTATTCCAACTAGCTCATTTTGGCAGTTTTTTCCCTAGTTTTCGCGTCCCTGAATTGTGGGGCCGTTTTGAGGCTTTAAACAAAGTTTTTTAGGGATAAAAAAAATGTGTAGTCCTTAGATAGCTCTTTCCAATGGGCTATCGTGTGCCTAAAATGGAGATCGTATGCAAAATTTATGACCCCGAGAAGTTGATGTACTAACTTACCCAAATGGGGCCCACATGACTTTTGGTGCTTCATCTCCTAGGGTTAGGTTTTTTGGATGTCTAGGGTTTTTGAAATTCCTGTTTATTGTAAAAAGGCCTTCAAAGCCTCATTGTAATAATCTTCTAGTGAATGAGTGCATCCATCACATCTCTTCTCATAGATAAACCACCAGCATTCTAGCAAGCTTGTTTCCTCTGCATTTTACAATTTCATTTCATTTCCTTATTGAATAGAAACCAATTTTACTGTATATCTATTATTCTGTGTTAAGAATATTTTGATAATAATTTGTATTAATTTCATTCTATAAATATATTCTAAATCAGTGATGTTAGAGCAATCTGATCCTTTTCGTTCTTAATGCATGTCCCCAACGAGGTCAGGGTACAAAGAATTGGGTTTCAAGCTTGTTTCTCTTAAGGACAAAAGCTATCGCATGCCAAGATGACCTCTCATGGAAGAAGAAAAGAAATATGAAGGGACATGAGATCCCTCCAAAATGTTGCTTGAGGAATCCCTCATGCAACAGAGGAACAAGATGATGGATAGTTTTGTGTAAATCCTTCTGCGGGTACCAACAGGTGATACAACTTCCTCAAATGGAGGCGTTGCCCCCTTCAAGGTACAAATGAACTTTGATATTCCTATATTTGAAGGTCAAATAGACATAGGTATGGTAGACAAATGGTTGAATCTTATAGAAGGGTATTTCTCTGTCCATAACTTCTCGAATAGAGAAAATATTACTTTTGTGCTCCTCAAAGCCGTCCTTGATGTCAAATATTGGTGGGAAAAATTTTGTGAAAAAAAGGAAACAGAGGAACCCTCATTATTTATAGTCACAATCACCTGGGAGTCCTTCAAGGATTTTATTAAGGAACAATACTACCCTGTTGGAAGTTATGATGACCTATACACAAAATGGACCACGCTGCGATAGGGAAGAGACCAAGTGGTGCCCAAGTTCATAAATATCTTCCATACCTTGTGCACCAAGTTGGGTATCAAAGACTCTAAGCGACATATGGTGCTCAAGTATCGTGATGGTCTACATAGATACATCCAGGCCAAAAAGGAGTTTCTGGACATCTCATCCTTGGGCATGGCCTACTGATATGCCATCAAAATCAAGCAGAATCTCAAACAAAAGATATCAAATTCTGGGCCTGGGAAATTCTCACAACAAAATCTAGGAAAGAGCAACCCCAACCCATAGAACAAAGGACATATCAAAGAAGGACAACCTCAGGAAAACCAGTCTAGGCTGCAAGTAAAGAAGGACACCGAAAAGACAAAGAAAGATACAGAGAAGTGGTGTGACATCCATAAGATCCCATGACATAACACTACTAATTACCGCTCCAAGCAGTCGTCGGTGGCTGAGGTGAAAGAATATGAATTAGATGCGGGTTCTGACTCTGAGTTAGAACCAGAAAGGGGGAGATAAATCATAGACGCAGAAACCAGTGTGACCGTTCCTACCACCAAGCTTCAGCCTATTGAACGAGATGAGATAGAGGAAGGCAAGCACATTTTTCATTCACAGATGTGGGTGAAGGGTACCCCACCGCACTTCATTGTTGATATAAGTAGCCACAAGAACCTCATATCAACAGAGTTTCTCAAGTGACTCGCCTTGCCGACAATGCCACACCTGCAACCCTACACCATCTAATGGCTCCACCAAAGAAGTGACATTCGTGTCATCCACCAATGTTGCCTATAATACACCATCAAGAACAGACACATGTATGGATGACCACCTTCAAGTCAAAGGAAGGTCTTTTTGAATAGTTGGTCATGCCGTTTGGTTTGACAAATGCTCCAACCACTTTCATGAGGATGATTGATGATATCCTACGACCATTAATTAATACTTTTGTAGTGGTGTATTTCGATGAAATCCTTATTTAGAAAAAGACTTGGGAAGAACACTTGCAACATATTCAATAGGTTCTGCACACCTTGCGGAAACACCAACTCTACTCCAAATTGGAAAAATTATCCTTCGGCATGGACAAGTTTCATTACCTGGGCTACATCGTTGATCAAGATGGCATACATGTGGATCCAGCCAAAATCCAAGTCATCCGTGACTGACCAGCCCCAACCACACTCACTGAGCTTCGAAGGTTCTTGGGCATTGCCAATTTGTACCCCTAGTTCATGTTGGGATCCTCCCATATTGCATGGGCCCTCAGCCAAGTAACCAGGGGTGGTGGTAAGGAGAAATTTGTGTGGGGCCAGTCCCAACAACAAGCATTCGATGATTTGAAGAAGCACTTGTGCTCAACCCTAGTAATTTCACTACTGAACCTACAAAAACCCTTTGATATCAAGACATATGCTTCAAACTATGTTGTGGGCGTCGTTCTCACTTAGCACGGCCACCCTGTGGCCTATCATAGCATGACACTATCATATGATGTCTGTAAGTACCCTACTTATGACAAAGAAATGTACTCCATTGTGCAAGTCTGTCGCCAGTGGAGACATTACATTCTTGGGAAGGAGAAAATCATCCACACTGATCATAAGCCACTACATTTCATGCAGACACAAGGAAAATTGTAGAATTATCACCATCTGAAGTGGTACATTCACTTGTAGAAATTCCAACTCAAAATCAAGTATAAAATGGGAAGCACCAACTGTGTGGTTGCTTGTGTCAACAGACTGCCAGTCGCGACACTCACCACGGTGCTAGACTCCCATGACCATGAGACCTCTGGATGGTCCTAACTCTATGAGACAGACCCAGACTTCTCCACCACCTAACTAATGTTGGGCACAAACATAGTTGCCTCTATTATCCATCTTCAGGACGAGATGTTGTGTCATTTGGGCCATATATGTGTTCCAACAAGAGAGAGAGTGAAGATGATATGGGAATCCCAATACAGTTGGGTGGCAGGACACTTCGATGTCTAAAATATAGTGGCAATGTTGCATAAACATTTCTACTGGCCGAAACTTCGATAGAAGGTCAACAAGTATATCAGGTCCTGCACTTTCTGTGTGATTTCCAAACTAGCCACTAAGAAACAAGGCATGTACATCCCTCTTCCTAATCCTGGAAGACCATGGGAATCCATCTCAATGGACTACATGTCCGACCTCTCATCCACCAAGTGTGGTAATGACTGTGTTTTTGTGGTTTTGAATCAATTTTTTAAGATGGAAATTATGACCGCCTGGAAGAAGAACATCACAACAGAGGCCATTGCCAAGATCTTCTTTGAACGAGTCTGGGTACATTTTGGAATCCCACAAACCATTTTGTCAGATCAGAACAGTCGATTTCTTAACACATTCTAGTCAAGCCTCTAGTCACTACTGGACACCAATCTCACCAAATCCATGACCTTCCACCCCCAGACAAGTGGCCAAACCGAGGTTGTAAATAGAATGATCATGCATATCCTGCGCATGTATAATTCCAAGCACCCTCACACATGGGATGAGAGTCTCCCCTATGTTCATCATATCTACAACCGAGCCCTACATATCTCAACCAACCACAACTCCTTTTAGGTGGGGTTGGGATTCCAACGATTGGGTCCCATAGATGTTGAACTACCCCTTGCGGTGACCTCAGCCGAATCGTCTCTTGCTCCAACTAAATTTGACAAAGACACCCAGTTCATTGAGAGGATCCAACACATAAGCTAACTATTTTAGGATATCCTATGAAGTTCAATGAAAAGTACAAGTATCTCCATGATCAACATCGGGTGCCACATAAGTTTCAGGTGGGCGAAAAAGTTTGGTTGCACTTGCAGAAAGAGCACCTTATAGAAACCGATCAGATGCCTCTCCCACTTCATTATGGGTCATACACCATCACCCAAGTTGTGGGTGATAATTCTTTCGAGCTCAACATTCCTCCTTTCCTTGGCTTACACCCAGTGTTCAACGTGGATATCCTTCGACCATATTTCCCACCATTATTAGACACCTCATAGATAGTAGAACAATTGAAACCAATAGAGATCAACCCCGACTGCATACAACATGCATCCAGTGATCATATTGCAGAAAAACATATCAAGGTAACTCGCCAACAAAGGATCCATCTTTATCGAGTTGTTAAAGTAGGGTAGCTCCTGCAATAAGGCAAGTGGCTCACCTGGGACCAAATTCAACATAAATTTCCTCATATGATGGGAGAACTTAACGCAATGGATACCATTGCTTCCTAAGGGGGGAGGATTGATCCAGATGGATTTTGGTGGCCTCCCGCCTATTCCAACTGGCTCATTTTGGTAGTTTTTTCCCTAGTTTTCGGGTCCCTGACTTGCGGCGTCGTTTTGAGGCCTTAAACAACGTTTTTTAGGGCTAGCAACAAAATGTGTAGTCCTCAGATAGAATTTTCCAATGAGCTATCGTGCACCTAAAAAAGAGATAGTATGCAAAAGTTACAACCCCGGGAAGTTGATGTACTAACTTACCCAAATGGGGCCCACATGACTTTTGGTGCTTCATCTCCTAGAGTTAGGTTTATTGGATGTCTAGGGTTTTTGACATTCCTGTTTATTGTGAAAAGTCCTTCAGAGCCTCATTGTAATCATCTTCTGGGGAATGAGTTCAACAGTCACATATCCTCTCAGATATAAGCTGCCACCATTCTAGCAAGCTTATTTCCACTACATTTTACAGTTTCAACTTATTTCCTTATTGAATAGAAACTAGTTTTACTGTATATTTGTTATTCTCTGTTAAGCATCTTTTGATAATAATATATATTCATTTCATTCTACAAATATATTCTAGATCATCGACACATACCACCCCTAATAATAACATTACATTATTAATATATAATGGAAGCAAAAATTATTATTAATATATAATAATAATGGAAATATAATAAATATCATACAATAAATAACAAGAGTACTAATAATATAAATATTGAGTATTGATTATTTCAAAGATATTGAACATATCTCGAGACAATCTCACCAAGATATTAACTAAGTCAAGGTGTAGATATGGTTAAATATTGTCAAATATAAACATAACATATAATCATCCTTGAATTTTGTATGTCCAAATCAACTACTATGGTTGACTCAATTCTTTGAAATTCTATTCATTATTGAATTACCAACTCAACAAGCACAATTTTTCTTATAAAACCCATTTTTGGAGAAAATTTCCTCTAATAAGTTTAAGAATTTTGTTGAGGGAAACAATTGCGAATATTTATACTTTGCATGGCACACGAAGGGGAATATTTTTCTCTTCTTCAAACAAGCTATTATGGAAAGCCAAATTTCCCAAGTAGTAATAATAAGCAATGCCTTGGCCTTTTTAAAAGTTGGAATTCCACACCACCTTCTAAGACATTCTTCTACTATGTTACCCTTCCAACATTTATTATATCGTACTAATTTATCTAACTCTATCCAAACCTATGAATCATATGAACATAATATAGTAAAGTGGTTGATCCAGGTGGATATTGGTGGCCATCCACCTGTTCCATATTCTAACTGGCTCATCTAGACAGTTTTTGGTTCAACACGTTTCTCTGTAATGGGGACATTTATTTGTAATTGTGGGTTCTGCACTTGCGGGGATGTCCTGAATCCCTACACAACATCTAGGTGGATATTGGTGGCCGCCCACCTATTCCAACTAGCTTATTTTGGAAATTTTCATGTTCGTACCTCTTTCTGTATTTCTCGGGCTGTTTTGGGGCTCTATACAGTTTTTTCTTGGATTTCCACAATCAAACTGTAGATGGAGTCAAGTTTGAAGGCACAACCCGTAGTTCTCGAAAATACCTTTCCAATGTGCTATCACATCCCTAAAATGAATATCGTATGCAAAAGTTAAGACCCTAGGAAGTTAATGTACTAACTTACCCAAATGGGGCCCACATAACTTTTGGCGCTTCATCTCCTAGGGTTAGGTTTTTGGATGTCTAAGGTTTTGGCATTCATTTTTATCATAAAAAGGCCTTCAGAGCTTCATTGTAATCATCTTCTAGAGAATGAGTGTAGTCGTCACATCTCTTGTTAGAGATAAAGATGCCACCATTCTTGCGAGTCTTGCACTTTGCATTTTTACAATATTTATACATTTATTTCATTAATAGAAATAATGTATTGTTGTATTTCTTTGTTTCTGGAAATTTCTATGTAATATATTTTCTTTCATTTTGTTCCAAAAATAATTCGGATCAGTGGTAGATTGTTTCATAACTTACTTTTCATAAAGGACACCTACCCAAACCTTGTTTATTCATTTTTTGCAAGTTTTCCCAAGTAAGAACGGGTGGAATCATGAAGGTGCGTTACACTTTCGTGACAATCGGGTCTCCAAAATTCCGAAAATCATTTTTTCGACCAAACTAATTTTTTTTTCGGCCGAAAGTACTATTTTTTGGCCAAAAACTCTTTTGGCCGAACCTTTGAATGTAAAATTGAACGACACCCTGACAACACCCTCGATTTCCGTGTACAATTTTAGCCGAATGGATATTTTTTCATCCGTTAACGTCTTTTCGACCTAAAGATATTCCGGCCAAAAGAATTTTTCGGCCGAAAATTTCTTTCGGCCGAAACAATATTTTGGCCGAAACATCTTTCTGCCAAACAAATGTTTATACATTACCCGCACATCACTCCTGTCATAGTTTTTGCGAGTTCATAGCTTGTTGTGGGGAGAGCGTTTGGTGTTGTTGGCGTTTGTTGTTGCTGCTCGCGTTTGCTGTGGGCGGAAGGGTGGTGGACGTTGGAGCAGTGACAGTGTTGTGGACATTGGAGCAATGGGAATCATTTAGGTATGTTTATATTAGAGTTATAATTTATAATAGAATTATAATTTAGATTAGAATTAGATTAGAATTTAGATTTTAAAATTAGGATTAATTTTGTTTTTTAGATTGTTGATAGGGCCATATTCGGCCCTGTCTATGTACAGGTACATGCCCGAATTCAGGCCTATACCTATACATGGACAGGGCTGAATATGGCCCTGTCCATAATGTTTAAATGTGTATATATTTTAAACTTTAGAACAAAGCTGAATTTAGATTAGAATTTAGATTAGAGTTTAGATTAGAATTAGAATTTAGTTTTTTTAATTAGGATTTGAATTTTTTATTTAGATTGCTTTCAGCCCTGTCAATTTACAATATACCTTTAACGCCCTTTAGGTACCCTATGTCTATGCATTCTCAACTACATAATGTGCTTGTATATATTTTCTTCATAAGTAGAACACATTCAAAAATTCGCCATGCATTGCGTGTATCTAGAGCCATTCTCAATCACTTCATTGAGATTCCCTAGCCCTGGCCTATCTTTACTATGCATTCATTTTCGTTATCCTCTTCTACTAGTTCGTGGTTACACTTCCCAAGGAAATTGTATGTTAAAGGATCATACCTTATAATAACTCCATTCAATTTGACCAGGATGAGGGTAATAAGCAAGAGGACTATCACTGCAAAAAGCAAGCATCATAGTAGACAAATATAGTGTTCCTATAACAGGCCCTGTAGAAGTTGACAAATAGCATGCATATGCCTTCTGAAGTTTTTCCCCTGGGATAGTCTCAAAAGTCCATCGAAAAACATTTTCATATCCACCTTCAGTAAGAAGCTTGGTTCCTTGTGCAATCGTCCCCATAGCTGTGTTTGTAAAACTTGGGCCAATTTTTACTGTGAAGAAAGAAACCAATTTTTTTTTTAATCTTGTCAAATAAAACCTCGATCTGTTGTAAAAACAGGACAGGAAATCAAATAATTGTTAAGCAAAGAACAAAGAATAAATTGCATAATTTGACAAATAAAACTAAACCGGCCTTGTCCATGTAGAATTCATAATTTATAATTTAGAAGTTAAAGTTATTTTGGAATTTTAGACTTTAAATTTTAAATTTCTATTTCTGGTTTAAATTTTAAATTTCTATTTAAATTTTATAATTTAGAAGTTAATTTTCATTTTTTGACAGGGCCTTATTCGACACCGTCCATGTACAGTGACAGGTCCAAGTATGGCTATGTCCCTTATGTTTAAATAAGTTTAAATTTAAAATTTTTAAACATGTTTAAAATATGTTTAAACAGGGATGAATTTTCAATTTTTAATAAGGCCGAATTTTCAATTTTTAAACAGGGCTGAATTTTCAATTTTTAAACAGGGCTGAATTTCAAATATGTTTAAATGTTTAATTTTTAAAAAAATTTAACTTTTATTTAAAAATTTGAGTTTAGAATGTTGACAGGGCCTTATTCGACCCTGTCCATGTACAGCGACAGACCCAAGTTCAGACCTGTCCCTGTCCATGGACAGGGACGAATATGGCCCTATCCATGTATAGGGACGGGCCCGAATTCGGGCATGTCAATGTACATGGACAGGGCCATATTAGACCATGTCCATGTAGTACCTCAAGTAGGAGGATAAGTATATATACAACCAGTAACAAAGGCCCAATTCCATATGAAATACATACAACCGCTAAGCAAATAGATAGAGTTGCAGAAAATAGACAGAACATAGACTAGCTATTCTAACTATAAACAGTGAGACCAGGGGCTAAGCATGACTGCTACAGGGCCACCACTACCCTGAATAGTGCCCACACTGAAAAAAATTAGATTCTAACAACAACTTTAAAGAAACATCACCATAAAGGACCTAGTACATATCACAATATTTCACAGACCCAACAAAAATCTTGAAATATAAAAATATGTCTATAGTAGTTGCTGCAATAGGAGCAAAATTAGTACAACGTTGACAAAATTATGTCAATACATTTGGAGTTAGAAAGTAGTGATTATGTAATACCATATTTTTTTTACACAAGAAAGAGGTTTTTATATTAATAGCAGTGGTATGACCACTGTGGAAATATCTACAAAATTTAGCCCTGCATTGTGTACATGGGCTTCAAGATTACATAAGGATCTGCTCTAATATAGAGTTCTGGGATTCCCACTAAGTTTGAGAGTTTAGAAAATTCTAAACACAGATTGAGGTCCAGATTACATTTTGGCTGTCTATAATACAAAGGGAGACTATACTCTTGTGTACAAAGAAAAAACCAGAGAGCCAAAAAGGAGCAGAGATAAACCATAATTAAGCCTTCGGATCCGTAGTGAAGGATCTTGCGCTTGGAGACATCTTTGCACCTGCACTTGTTCGACGGCTCGAGTTTGCAGCTTGGAGTTCCAACTTTTCAATTCATGCCTCTAGTTCATCAATTTTATTGTTAGTTTGCTGTGTTGTGTGAGTGAGAGCTTCGACCACTTCCTCCCTGAGATGGATGAGTTCTTCTTCCACCATTTAGAATCTCTAGTCACCTTCTCCATCCAGACGAAGCAGGAAGCCTCTGTGAGCATTGAGTGCATGCTTTAGCCTATGAATTTCAAGTTCTAGGGAGGGAGGGGGGGTTGGGAGGGGAGGTTGAATTGGATTTGGATGCCATTATGTGAGCAAGGTCAGCGGACAAGAACTAGGTAGGGGACCAAGCCAAATCAGATGGCTAGGAGAGAGCAGGAGGAGGGACTGAACACACCAGTTAAGAGAGAGACTAGGTAGTATCAAGAGAGAAGTATAGGCAGGAGCAGGATGCCACCTTCTTGAATTTAACAAGGCTTCGAGTGTGCATTTCCATGAGAGGAAGTAGCTTCACGCGAGTGCCATGCGAGAGGGGGATGGGTTCAGAGAAGAACGACATGAGTGACGGGAGGAGAAGGACATGCGAGGAGTGATGAAGGGATGCGAATAGGTAAGTGAAGTACCTTCGCGCGAGATAGGGGACGGAAATAGGTATCACTTGAGGGCTTCCACGCGTGGAGGATCTCAAGAGAAATGTGTGCCTCATGCCACGGGAGGTCTAGGTGAGGTCCCTCCATGTGTCGTTAAGGGTGAGGGTTGAAGGGAAGGATTCCATTGATGGAGAGTTGGCCCCTGCTCAAGGGGGTGGAAAATTTGGCAGCCTAGTCTACTTCACCGTTGAGCTATCTAATCACATGAAAAAATTCAATTTTATGAAAGGAGTGAGAGATCCGTAGAATTTTCTTGGTGATTTTCCGAAGGCTCATTTGATTTGGCAACATGTTCATGGCCAGAGCTTGGATTAAGATCTGAGAGTCTCCTATCACCATAATGTTTTGGATAGCTAGCTTACGGGCTTGGATGAGTCCTTGCCAGAGGATTAGTGCTTCTACGATGTTATTGGTTTCTTCTTCTAGCCCCCAGGAGTAGACTAGTCCCAAAATTCAGCGGGGTCATAGATAACCCCTCCCCCTCCTACCACTCCTAGGTTTCCTTTTGAATCTATGTCAAAGAACAAAATGTGTTTTTGCTGATTGCGTATTCATTATTTGAAGTCCTCGGGTTGCTTGTGCACTTCCTAAAGTTTGTGAGAGATGGGGAGAGGAGGGGCGTATTTAAGATCAAGGGAAAGGCTAAGGAGCCAATCATCTTCAAGGGAGGAGTAAGTTTGCGGAAAGGTGTTTGGCCACAGGAAGGTGAGGCAGTTACCGAGTAAGGCTTTGGCTTTGATAGAGACATGGGCATGGGTGGAGCTTTGGTTTTTGAAGATCCGTGAGTTCCTTTCGAGCCAGAGTTTCCAGAGGATGAGTTTAGGGAGGGTCATCCAACAAATTTTATGGTGATTTTTGGCCTTGAGAGTGTAAGGATAGTAGGTGGTCTAGGATTTTAGCAGGGAAGCAATATCTGAGGGGAAAAGGTCGGTCGGGGTCCCTCACGGGAGTTCAATCTTCCAAAATTCTTTAGCAAAGGAGCATCCAAGAAGAATATGGTCAACAATTTCTTCATGGGATTGGCCAAGAGGGCATCTCGATGGTCCTTCCCAGCCTTTCCTCCAGAGATTATCACCTGTCAGGATGCTGTTATGAGCTAGAGTCAAAATGAAGAAGTCCACTTTGGGTAGACTTTTGACTCGCTAGATTTCTTTCCATAACGACATATTTCTTGGGGCCTGTGGTTCAGCTATGAGGATTTTATAGCCGACTGCTGCTATGTAGCTTCCAGATTTCATGCCCCATCCTCACTGGTCCTTGAGTCTTTTGGATATTGGGGATTTTCCTTGGAGTAGGTGAATCATCAACTCTTTTTCTACCTAGATCTATGGAGGCCAGTCAGGGAAGTTCCATCTTGCCTAGTCATTTGTTCCATAGCTTTTCCATAGGAAGATGTCCCAGAGGGTATTGTAATTTTGAGCTTTTAGGCAGGATTTTAGGCACTCCAGTCCAATTGCATTGTCAAGGGAGGGGGTCCCCCATTATAGAGTCTTCCTAGATGCAGATCTTCTTTCCATTACCTGGGATCCATGTGAGAGTTGGGGCAAAGAAGGTATGCGCTTTTGAAAAAATATAATAGATATGGGAGTCATGAGAAGTTTTAGGTGATGAATCGAGGAATCGAAGCCTCAGGCCTAAGAAGTATTTATTCCAAATGGCCTTTTTGCACCAGGAGCTCCTTCCTGAGACTACATTCTAAAGCATTTTTTCTCCAAGGGCCATATTTTGGGAATGGAGATCGCAGAGTTGAAGTCCACCTTCAGGTAGGGGGAGAGATATTTTCCCCCAATTGACCAGTGGTAGCTTGTTGTCATTGTTTCTCCCTCCTTTCCAGAGGAAACACCGAAGCAACACGTCGACTTTGGAGATGATGTCTTTTGGAGCTAGCCGAATTGAGATTTGATAAATTGGAATGCTTGAAAGGATAGATTTTATGAGAACGATCTTACCTGCTGGATTTAAACAACTTGAGCCCCACAAGCTTATTCTAGCTTTAATTTTATCAACAAGGGGAGCCCAACACAAATATTTGGTGGTATCTTTGAAGATGGGGACCTCAATATACTTGAAGGAGTCCCATTGATTTTTTCCTGCTATTCCAAGGATTCGAGTAATGTCAGTCATTTCCCTCGGGGTCCAGTTCCACTCGTAGATTTGACTTTTCATATTATTGATTTGGCTTGGTATTTGTCTAGCTCATTTTTGAATCTGATGGCCGATATGATACTTGCACTTCCAAGAAGGATGGTGTCATCAACAAACTGAGCATGGTTGATGTCCCTGACTCCTCTGGCCATACACAGTCCCATCAGTTCTTGAAGATGTTTTATGTGATCTAACTGGAAGCTTAGCATCGAGGCCTAGATCACATAGAGGAGAGGGGAAAGGGGGAATCCTTGCCACAGACATTGAGAGGCTTGAAATAACCCAACTGGTCGGCCATTTACAAGAGGTGATATCGAAGGGCTTCCTATGCATTTTTTTTCCAGTTGATAAAGGCAGGGTCAAATCCGAGCCGCTTCATTATGTGGAAAAGGAAGCTATGCCTTACCCTGTCGAAGGCACTTGCCAGGTCCAGTTTGATAACCATGCATTTTTCCTTCCTGGTTTGACTAGAGTCGATGGCCTCCTAGACAAGGATGATGTTGTCGCTAATGTTTCTTCCTTTGATGAAGCCTCCTTGATTATCCATAATGATTCCAACTAGGATATTCTTTAGTCTATTGGCCATGATTTTGGTAATAATCTTATAGCCAATGTTGCAAAGGGAAATAGGTATGAAGTGATCGAAGGAGGAGGCTCGTTTTTCCTTTGGGATAAGGGCTAGAGAGGCAGAATTGGTGCTACCTCCGATTTTATTGCAGGCCTGCAACTTTTGAATCATTCCGTGGAGGTCATGTTTGATAATTTTCCAACAAACTTTGATGAATCGGGCTATAAATCCATCTGGGATGGGAGCTTTGTTAGGGTCCATATTTGCAATGGATTTTTTAATCTCTTTTTTGGAGATAGATTCTGTGAGAATTAAATTGTCTTCCATGGAGATCCTGGTAGGTATGAGGTTGAGTATGTCATTGGCGATAGCTTCCTGGGCGGTAGGGTCTTTAGTGTATATGATTCTGAAGTGCTCGTGAGTAGCGAGTTTGATGTCCTCGAAGTTGGTGAGATTTTTCTCTTGGAAGAAGACTTCTTTGATGGAGTTGAAATGCTTTCTTACTTTCGCCTCTTTGTGGAAGAAGTTTGTGTTTTCATCCCCCGATTGTGTAACATCCCACTCTGGCGCACTAAGAACACTTATTATTTGAGGACACTTGCTCGCAAGTGATCTGGACTTTTATGATGTTAGACCATTTATACTTGATTATGATGCGATTGACAGATGACATGATGTGTTACTATTTGATGTAGACAGGTGCTATTGACTCAGTTTTATTGAGTGTGCAGGCTTTTTGACCTTGAGGATGCAGAGGCATCGGTAGAACCCCCTTAGACTCCGAACTGAGTCAGGGAGTGTGTTTTTGGGTGATATGTTTACTATGATGTTTCATTTGATTTGATGATTGTTATTGACATTTCTGACATGATTATTGTTGATGCAGGCTGACAATAGCTTGCCGAATAGACTCACATATCGAGTAAAGGGGCCACACACAACTTGCAGAGAGGTTGAGGGAGAGGGGTGGACAGCAGCCTTGCCACCACCTGCTAGCACTCCCGCCGTGGCTTGAAATGTAGGTTAATGATTACCTAGTTCGAGAGGACCCACGATGCTGTGAGGGCCGACTGCGATAGTCACTCACGATGATTCTAATGGGCGCGCAATAAGGCGGGGGCCTTATTCCTTAGAACCCTTAGTCTCCTACAAGTTCACCTGGCGGAGTGTTGACTCCATGGGTTATAGAGGTCTACCAATTAGTCCAGTTGGCGAGTGGCACCCTTGGAGCACGTGGTGCATCCTGAAGGGCACGTCGCACAAAGGAAACTCAGTTGGTGAGTGGCACCCTTGGAGCACATGGTGCATCCTGAAAGGCACGTCGACCAAAAGAAATTCAAGAGGCGAGTGGCACCCTTGGCGCACGTGGTGCGTCCTGAAGGGCACATCGCAATAAAGATGGTTGAAGGAGTCAGCCTAATTAGCCCTAAGTCATCAGCACCTGAATAAAACCTTAAGCAATTCCCTTAACCAATCGTCGCCTAGCTCAAAATCTAACCCTAAGCCTAAGACTTTTCTAGAAAAAAGGGGGTAAATTTGGTGTGACCTTAACAAATGAAAATTTCAAAAAAAAAGCCAAAAAACTCAGACCATTATCCTCTCATTATCCATGTCTACTTTATTAAACTATCCTCCATCGCCTCGATCTTCCAGTGTCCATCTCCCTTTTACATGTCCAGTTCACATTACTAAATCACCACCCCTCCCCTTAATTCCTCATTATTCTTTTTATGTAGTACATTTACT
>JZKD02S1666176.1:48754-60182 GCA_000966675.3 Picea glauca | reverse complement strand
GTCTTAGGGCCATATAGGTTTGTTTCTTCATATCATCAACGCGATGTGCCATTCAGGATGCACCACGTGCTCCAAGAGTGCCACTCGCCTCGGTTGTTTCCTTTGCGCGACGTGCCCTTCAGGATGCACCACGTGCTCCAAGGGTGCCACTCGCCAACTTGTGTTTCCTTCGCGCGACGTGCCCTTCAGGATGCACCACGTGCTCCAAGGGTGCCACTCGCCAAATTGTGTTTCTTTCACGCGACGTGCCCTTCAGTATGAACCACGTGCTCCAAGGGTGCCACTTGCCAACTTGACTGATTGGTAGACATCTATAACCCCTGGAGTCAACACTCTGCCAGGTGAACTTGTTGGAGACTAAGGGCTCTAAGTAATAAGGCCCCCGCCTTATTGCATGCCCCTTAGAATCATCGTTAGCGACTGTCGCAGTCTGCCCCCACGACATCGTGGATCCTCTCGAACTAGGTAATTGTTAACCTACAGTTCGAGCCACGGCGAGAGTGCTAGTAGGCTGTGGCAGGTCTGTTGTCCAAACCTCTCCCTCAACCTCTCTGGAAATCGTGTGTGGCCCCTTTACTCCATATGTGAGTCTGGTCGGCAAGCTATCGTCAGCCTGGATCATCAACAATCATGTCAGAACATGTCAACATCATATCATCAAATCAATGAAATATCACAGTAAATAAATCAACCCCAAATAGCACACTCCCTGACTCAATCCGGAGTCCAAGGGGTTCCATCAATGCCTCTGCATCCTCAAGGTCCAAAACTCTGCACACTCAATAAAACTGAGTCAATAGCACCTGTCTATGTCAAAACAGTAAAACATCATGTCATCTATCATAGTGCATCATAATCAAGGATAAACGTTTTAATATCAAAAAGTCTAGATCACTTGCAAGCAAGTGTCCTCAAAGAATAAGTTTTCTCAGTGCGCCAGAGTGGGATGTTACAGTTTGATCATTAGAAACATTGTCAATCATACTTGTCCATTCACCCAAATAATTATTTAGATCATTTGGTTGATCAATATTAGCTTCACTTTTCTTGTTGGAAAGCCTCTTTGGAAACTAAACAAGTGTATTGGTCATGTGGTACACCACAAGGATTAAATGATGACAATGTTTCTTGGTCAACCACATTATTTGTCTCTAGTGGTTTTGGAACTCTTTTATTCTAATTATATAAAGAGGTTGTCTAGACTTATCTCAACCATTAAAGTCTACCATCCCATCTTGCATCTACCATCCCATCGCTGTTGTTTTGAATTGATTTCCCTTGGCGAACCCAACTTTTGATTTCAATGACTTCTATGTGTGGTTTTTATTGATTATTATGAAAAGATTGTGGTTTTATCTTTTGTCCCTTATCCCTTTAGTCATCAGTTTGTGTCTGAGAAGTCGGCTAGGAGACGAATCGATGGTCGCCACTTCGGTGTTTAAAGACCTATATATTCAAATGCCCTTCTTTTCTGTGCATGGATGATGAGTGAAGGATAAGAATTTGCTATGTCATTTATCCCTTATTTATCTTTGAGTTGATTGATTCATGGATGAATTTTTAGTCTTTGCACCTAGTTGTGTAGATTTGGTTTTTCCTTGAAATTCATCCGATCAATATTTAATTTAATATGCTTGGATTTTTAGTCAGTAACTGAATGAATTTCATTTTTTTCAGTCTCTTGATATGGATTCTCTACCAAATTCAAAACTCACTTTTGAGATGGCTTCTCTTCCAAACCATAGACTCTTGTCATTGTAAACTCCTCAAAAAGGAACTTGTCTCCCACTTTGGTGGTCTTTTCCAATTGTAGTGACCCTTTGACTAAAGGAATAATTATAACGAATAATTCATTTTGGATAATAAATTCTAATATAGAAATAAAAGAGTCTTATATGGGAACTAATTATTATAACTTCATATAATATTTAAAGATGAGAACTAATTATTATCTTATTAATGATATTTATATTCATATAATATAACTTCAAATTGACAACTTATTAATTAATTAATTAATAACCTCGACATTAGTAACTAATGTGTTTATTGAACCATAATATTGTATGTGTGTTGGATATTTAGGCATATCTAGCACACACATATCTCATATGTAGACAATAATAACAAGCGATGGCCTACTGCAATTTTTAAAATGTTAACAACTAATAATGCAAACAAATAAATAAAGTAAATCATCGGGCTCCCTTTAAACACTTAATTCCATCTCGCATCTCCCATCCCTTCCTTTGTTGAAATATGTTGGAGTTTTGACTATATTGAACTAACTCTAGAGACAATCCAAATGTGAAATGTTCAAACCTTTCAACCTAATATCTCTAGTAGACAACTAGTATTAGTCATCACACATCCAGGGAAGTGTGGATAGCACGACCCTCCCACAATGCGAGGGGAGTGTGGATATCTATAGACATTACCCTTTATAACCATTAATTTTGTGACAATTAAAAGACTCACTCAATTGCATCTTCTTCAAAATATATATGTCATTAAAACTCACATTACTATTTGTAGAAATAGGCTTCATTACGACCATAAATTTTGTGACAATTAAGAATCACTCAAAATCATCTTCTTTTTAATATATATCCCATTAAAACTCACATTACTGTGTTTACAATAGGTTATGATGCACTTAAATTTGAAATTATTGTCATGATTACTCTCAATCAACGTGAATTGCCACCTTATATGACTATATTTTATCTAGATTTCTAACTCCAACTAAGCCTCACAAATATTACATTTGCATCACCTCATCAAAATTTATATTAGGAATACGAACAACCCTCATACAACATTTGCATAGTTCATATGTTATATAATATAACATTATCCAATCTGTGATCAGATAAGAGTGCACCACTTAGTAAAGCAAGATTTCTTGTGTGCCAAGATTAAAGGCATAACAAGTTGTTGTGCACCACTTACTAAAGATTTCTCATGTTTTTAGTGGGTGTGTGAGGTTATGAATATAAAATATTTGTTTTGGGGATTCTAATGCATTGCATTATATGTGGTCTTTGTGGATCCAACCATAGGGAATTTTTAAGGGATCTTAAAGAAATGTTCTAATACATTATTTTAGTGGATCCAAGCATAGAGAACTTTTAATGATTCTTAAAGAAATGTTATAAGGAATATATATGTTGTCTTAGTGGATTGAACCATGTTCAAAGAATATACACATGCTATTGAGTTAATTTTGGGTAGTTATCCACTCAATGTAGAAATACCTTAGTTTATAATACAATTAGGTCCCTTTATGTAACTTCAGGTCACCATAAAGTATTTCACAGTTATGTATTTAGTTCAACCATATCCACAGCTATCCAACAATTTGTCCTTAAATCTCTCAAGTGATCCAACTATATAATGTAACATTTTCATATTTCATATGTTTTATAATATAACATTATCCAATTTGTGATCAGATAAGAGTGCACGACTTAGTAAAGAAAGATTTCTTATGTGCCAAGATTAAAGGCATAACAAGTTGTTGTGCAACACTTACTAAAGATTTCTTATGTTATTAGTGGGTGTGTGAGGTTATGAATATAAACTCTTTGTTTTGGGGATTCTAATGCATTTCATTATATGTGATGTTTGTGGATCCAACCATAGGGATCTTTTAAGGGATCTTAAAGAAATGTTCTTATACATTTTTTTAGTGGATCCAACCATAGGGAACTTTTAATGATTCATAAAGAAATGTTATAAGGAATATATATGTGGTCTTAGTGGATTGAACCATGTTCAAAGAATACATGCACATGCTATTGAGTTATTTTTGGGTAGTTATCCACTCAATGTAGAAATCCCTTAGTTTATAGTACAATTAGGTCCCTTTATGTAACTTTAGGTGACCATAAAGTATTTCAAAGTTATGTATTTAATTCAACCATATCCACAACTATCCAACAATTTGTCCTTAAATCTCTAAAGTGATCCAACTATATAATATAACATTTTCACAGTTCATATGTTATATAATATAACATTATCCAATCTGTGATCAGATAAGAGTGCACCACTTAGTAAAGACAAATTTCTTATGTGCCGAGATTAAAGGCATAACAAGTTGTTGTGCACCACTTACTAAAGATTTCTTATGTTTTTAGTGGGTGTGTGAGGTTATGAATATAAACTCTTTGTTTTGGGGATTCTAATGCACTGCATTATATGTGGTCTTTGTGGATCCAACCATAGGTAATTTTTAAGGGATCTTAAAGAAATGTTCTAATACATTTTTTTAGTGGATCCAACCATAGGGACCTTTTAATGATTCTTAAAGAAATGTTATAAGGAATATATATGTTGTCTTATTGGATTGAACCATGTTCAAAGAATATGCACATTCCATTGAGTTAATTTTGGGTAGTTATCCACTCAATGTAGAAATCCCTTAGTTTATAGTACAATTAGGTCCCTTTATGTAACTTTAGGTGACCATAAAGTATTTCACAATTATGTATTTAGTTCAACCATATCCACAACTATCCAACAATTTGTCCTTAAATATCTCAAGTGATCCAACTATATAATATAACATTTGCATAGTTCATATGTTATATAATATAACATTATTCAATTTGTGATCATATAAGAGTGCACCACTTAGTAAAGCAAGATTTCTTATGTGCCAAGATTTAAGGCATAACAAGTTGTTGTGCACTACTTACTAAAAATTAAGTTACAATGTTGTTACTACCTCTACTCATTTTGAACTCATAGAATTCAAAATGAAAACCATTGTAACTTAGCATCCCAAAAAATTAAAATAATCTAAATTTTTGAAAAGATCAAAATTTCATTTTATCTAGGTGAAAATAAATTCCTTTTTAATGAGGTGAAAATATATGTTGCAATAGGTGATACACCAAGAGCCACATAGAACAAATGTATAAAAAACCATGAGTAAGATGGAATTGAATTGCAAAGAGTGAATATGGCATTGTACTTGAAAAAGAATAATCTAGTGTCATATTGTATGATTGTAGTTCAAGAAAAAGAATCTATATGGAACAATTATTTCTTGAGTGCACCGTTTTTTTTAACACTTTTGTAGTGTACACGAGTCTTAAAAAAATATTATTAAAAAGAAGTAATCACAAGTGACAAATTCCTTAAGAATGAATTGATCAAATAAAACTAGGTTCAAAGTGTTTGCTAGAAAACATTTACACTAAGAATAAACACTAAGATTCAAGATATTTTCCATGAACAGAAAATCTATATTACTTTGTTAATGTTGGTATTTCTATAATGAGTCAACCTATTCATAGATTCATTAGGTTCATAATGTTTGCTCATCTTTGAAAAAACACAACTTGAAACCATCTAGTGAGACCTAATGATAATGGGTAAGTAAATCTCCCCCTATGCTTAACATGTCCTACATATTGTCATGAGTCTTGGTCACATATCTGTGTAAGACATTAGTGACCTACTTGTGTAGATTTGGTTTTTCCTTGAAATTCATCTGATCAATATTCATTGATTGAATTTCACTTTTTTCAGTCTCTAGAACAACCAAATTCAACAGTCACTTTCGATATGGATTCTCTTCCAAACCATAGACTCTTATCATAGTAAAATGCTCAAAAAGGAACTAATCTCCCACTTTGGTGGTCTTTTCCAAAGTATTCCACTTTGTTGGTCTTTTCCAATTGTAGAGACCCTTTGACTATTTAGGAATAATTATAACAAATACTTCATTTTCTTTGATAAAGTCTAATTTATGTGATTAAAAGAGTCTTAGATGAGAACTAATTATTATACTCATTTATTACTTATGAGGGCCATGTGACATAACACTAGTGATATATCCACTCATAGTAGAAACATTTTCTAATGAAAACCCATATCATATCGGAGTTTTTATGTTAGAAGCCACATTTTATCCCTACCTTCTAGTTAACAAAAACTCTTGATAAGTATTGATATTTCATTGAATTTCAATTTAATAGTATTTTTAATGGTATATCTCCTTCTCCATTCTCAAATGATTTAGCCAATAATTGGCATCTTTATGCCAACCCCCATTAAGCCATAGGTGGCTTTGACTAGAGTTTGAAGAAATCATAGGTAACATGTATTTTCTTTCATGTTAGAAGTCTCTTGTGCCTCTACATTAGGTACCTAGTTTTAGTCATTCTCTTAATGGGGAAATAACTAATTATATGAGGATAAGATAGGTTGTATGATATTAATTATAAGATTATAAATTATAAACACTTTTGAATTTTCTCAGTATTTCTCCATGATTATATAGAAATTCTACAACCCAAATCTTCAAATCCATATATAATATAACAAGATTGATGAGTGTCTCAAAAGGGGTTTATTTTTTTCCCAGAGCCAAAATTCATACGATTTACAATTGTTTTCAAGGTAAAAATAGTTTTTGGACATGGAGTGATATGATGTTAGGTTTAATAATCAACAAAAAATAAACTCAAAACTATATCAAGCAAGGGAGTTAGGGAGTTTATAGTTAATAAATCCCTTAGTGTAAATATGGTTCCTTTATGTAAGAATTAGGTATAAATCCCTTAGTGGAAATCTCTTAGTTTATAGTAAAATTAGGTCCCTTTATAGTAAAACATGGGTGTGTGAGGCTATGAAGATTAAACCCTTTGTTTTGAGGATTCTAATGCATTACATTATATGTGGTCTTTGTGTATCCAACCATAGGGAACTTTTAAGGAATATTAAAGAAATGTTCTAATACAGTTTTTTAGTGGATCCAACCATAGGGAAATTTTAATGAATCCACTTGCTTGTTGTTTTTATGAATTGATTTCCCTTGGTGAACCCAACTTCTGATTTCAATGACTTCTTTGTGTGGGTTTTATTGATTATTAAAAGATTATGGTTTTCTCTTCTGTCCCTTATCCCGTTATTCATCAGTCCTTTCCTGAGCAGTAGGCTAGGAGCCGAATCGATGGTCATCACTTTGGTGTTTAAAGACATATAGATTCAAATTCCCTACTTTTCTATGCATGGATGACGAGTGAAGGATAATAATTTGTCCTGTTGTTTATCCCTTACTTATATTTTAGTATATTGATTCATGGTTGAATGTTTAGTCTTTGTGTCTTCTTCTTTGATGTGTATTGTGAATGATAAACCTCTGAGTTGAATGACAGTCCCTTGGCGAACCCAACTTCTGATTTCAATAACTTATATGAATGGGTTTTTATTGATTATTATGAAAAGATTGTGGTTTTATCTTCTGTCACTTATCCCTTTTATCATCAGTCTGTGCCTGAGCAGTCAGCCAGGAGCTGAATCGACGGTCGTCACTTTGGTGTTTAAAGACCTATAGATTCAAATGCCCTGCTTTTCTATGCATGGATGATGCATGAAGGATAAGAATTTTCCATGATGTCTATGGACCCCTTACTTATCTTTGAGTTGATTGATTCATGGATGGATGCCTAGTCTTTGTGCCTTCTAATGAGAGAGTAACTCTGTGGCTTGATTCATTAAAACTTGTATTTATCTTTGTGTTTTTAATTGCTTGAACTTGTGTACATCTCTGCATTTTTATTGATAAAATCTGCATTATGGATAGATATTGAGGAGAGATGTCGACACGGGATTATCCAAACATTCATCACAAATGATCTAGGTATTCTCAAGAAGGAAGAACAAGAACTCCTTCTTCGACTAAGACTTCGAGTGAGCAACAACAATCTCATCAGAAGAGATTTTCAAACGAGTATGTAAATAGATCAACTGCAGAACCTTCTCAAGGCAGTGCTATGGATGCAACCTTCTTAGATAGGTTGCGCATCGATAATCCTACACTAGAGAATGTAGAGAATACCTCTAGACAAGAGAATATTTCTAGTAAGTTTCTTAAATTTTGTTTATTTTTGTTGAATTTTTTTGTATTTAAATTTATGTGAGGTTAAATATTGAAGTTACTTTCAAATGTGTATGTAGACAATCAATTTAGAGCAAGGGCCAACAATGAGAGTGGATGTCACGAAGATTCAAATTTCGATGCAGAGGGTGAAAGTGGATTTAGGAGGCCGCGTTATCAAGAAACAAAAGATTACATGCCTACATCCACCTATCCTTCAGATGTTGGTGATGAACTTCTCTGGGAAGGGAATACTGAAGCAATGACACTTGAGTGATGCTCATGTGTTAAAAAGAGGTTGGAAACTGATTTGGTGGTCTTGGAACTCCCTCAGGAGAGAAAACAAATTTTGCAAATTGTTTTTCATTCACTGGAAAACTTTATGGATGCATATCAGAAGATGGGGCCAACCACTGACAGTTTTGTCGATCTAATGAGGCGGCGAAAGTTAGAGGTGATGGGTCCTGATAAATGGGAGGCAGTAAAAAATTGAGTTTCAAAAGAAGACACCATTTCCATGTTGAATTTCAAAGAGGGACCAAAGAGGACGCTGTTGAAGGTGCAATATTTTAAGCACCCTGACTTTACAGAACATATGTATAATAGATTTTTGGCGGCATATGAGAAATTACCATAGAACGATGAGGCTCCACACTATTTTGAAAGACACTTTTATGAATATTTTTTCTTGCACATGCACCATGATTATACTAGTCTACCGTCCAAATATTATGGGGCTGGTAAAGGACGTACATATGATCTCAAAGGGGCATATCAAAGTGCGACATTACCGAGGCCTCCACAACCTTTAGTACCTCGTCCAACAGGGGCATTTGTTTCACTTTCAAAGTTTCAGGCTACATTAGAAGTTGGAAAAGAGGCCATGACTGCAATCGAAGAAAATTTGGAAGCTATTGTTTATTATGTTGATGTTGGCATGAAGTGTCAGCGAGAAGAAGCCAATTCTCGGGCCAAATTTGTTGATAAAGCTAATGTGGATTTAGATACAATGTCGGCAGAAGATGTTTTGGATGATGCAAAATTTTGTTGGGATGGTTGGAAGAAGGTCATTCAGAATGATGACCCGAACCACAGATTGATATGTGTTCTATTTAGGAAATTTTTGACACATTTTATGATAGTTTACTTCTAGTTCTAGATTTAGATATCCTTGTCTCTATATAAATAATCGAATTCTTCTTTCCATTAATTGCATTTTGGAGATATGTTAAATGAATTTCCAGTCGGTAGGGGACTTGATTCGACAAGTTTAAATTTGGATGGGTTGAATCAGTTATGTGTTTTCTAATAGTTGTTCAATCTCCACTCTTTTGAATAAGAGATCAACAACATTTATAATTTTGTATAATTGTGAACACATTGAATCCTAGATTTAGTTCTTCGTTGTGTTGTTCACAGATCTCTATTCCATCTCCTACTGCTTGGACAGGCTTGTCTCAATTCTCATTGAGAGAGTTTGAAGAGGGTGGGAGTTCACAGGTATCATTTAATGTCTTAAAATTATTTAAATTTAATGTGTTATAATCATTTAAATACAATTTTTCAAAATTTCAAATTTAAAATGTGTTATATAGGCTAATGTGGAGAAGAGAGTACCTGAGAGTGTGCTCGGAAGGGAGATTTAGATTGAGGAAGAAGAGGAAGTGCCCAGATTAGGGAAGGATGTGTCCATTCAGGATGATTCATAAATGTATGTTCTTGACTTTTAGAAAATTTTTGTTTTATCAAATTTTTAGTTTAGTCTTTCCTATTCAACGCTTTGATCAATTATTTTGAAATATATAGAACCCCTAGATAAGTTTATCGTTGTATTAAATGGTGTACATTCAAACTTATTTAAGGTTAGATCATGATGAAGACCTAATTTTGAACTTGAACATGTTTGAATATTTGAGAACAGATTCTATCCCACATCAGAAAAGGGAAAGTTTATAAATTTTCCTCGATTGCATTCCTTGCTTTCTTGTCCAGGAATGACATAGTATGGACAAATTTGTGTTTTCTACATACAACGAAGTGAATTCATTATTGCGAGGGTATCGTCAAACTCTTAACAAAATTGATTACTAATCACAAAAACCAACATTCAATTAGATTTACAAATAAGCTCACACATATTGTATATGTGAGCTAGCTCACATAATTTCAAAAAGCATTTCATTATATTTAATATGACTACATCCCATTTAAATGGTTTTTGAAGAATGACTTAATATGCATGTGCAGATTTGTGTTTTTTTCATGTACATGCAAGATTATATGAGAACATCTATTCCACTGAAGAAAGAGAATATAAGTATTTTTCGGAAGAATGGTTTTTAAAATGGAGATTTATGAACTTTTTTAGATAATAAGTAGTTTTTTGGAAGAATGGATTAATATGGAGATTTATGATTCCTTTAATTTGAAAGGGCATCGTGGAATTTGATTATATGACCACAACAGAAGAAGAAGAGAGAAGTATTTAACTGCTGAGGAGATTAGTATTTTATTGCTGTGTAAATATGATCAAATAACATCACCTGGGATGAAAATTTCTGAAGGATTTGAGACTTTATCCACAAGGAGAATTTCCTGAAGGATTTTGGACTTTATCCACAAGGAGATAAGTATTTCTTTGGAAGAATGACTTAATATGGAGATCTGTGAATTTTCTTCATACACAATTCTATATTTATTTTCAGATTATTATCTAACTCTAACTCACAATTTGTTTTACCAAGAACACAATAACATCATCTAGGATGAGAATTTCACCTGAAGGATTTGGGACCTTATCCACAAGGATAATTTCATCTGAAGGATTTGGAACCTTATCCACAAGGATAATTTCACCTGAAGGATTTGAGACTTTATCACAAGGAGATACGTATTTCATTGGAAGAATGACTTAATATGGAGATTTGTGAATTTTATTCATACACAGTTCTATATTTATTTTCAAATTATTATATAACTCTAATTCATTTTTTTTTTATGCCAAGAACATAATTTTTCTTTTTAATTTTGTTTTAAGATTTTAGATAAGATTTACAAATTGTTTAAATCATGTACTCTTAATTGGAGAGTAACTAGATCTTAAATCTGTTTAACTGTGGTTGGTTAGGTTATTATTTCTTATTGTTTATTTAATATTTAGTTACAGTATATATGCTAATATGTGTTATTTGTTTTTTTATTATGTTTTTTATTTTTACAGATGTCTAAATTATATTTGGTGGAAAATATGTTTACAATATATTTTGTGGGAAAGAGTATGCTGGAGGATGACACTTAACTCTTTTGGTATGTATGTCAATTTTTTTTTTAATTACAATTTTTGAATTTTGTATTATTTCGCATGTTTGAATTGTAAATTTTTAATTTTTGTAATCTATTTTTTTTGCAGGTTTGAATTTCATGTATGAAGTGATCTATCTTAAAGAGATGGCTTAGAGTCCATAATTTTGGAGTTAAATGTCTTAGTTTTTGTTATCATCCTAAAATGGATGTGGAACTTATGTATTTTACAGT
>JZKD02S1666176.1:0-11070 GCA_000966675.3 Picea glauca | reverse complement strand
AAATAAAATAAATAATAATGATAATATTCTTTAATCTTATGACAAGAAGGGGGTAAGCAATTAAATTGATTTATAAAATCTTTTGGGATAAAATTAAAAAGGGGGAATAATAGATTTACTTGTTATGCTAATTAAAAAAAAATTATTCATTAGAAAGGAAAAGGGAAAAAGGGTAAGTTCCTACACTTCCCTTTTTGAGTTTAAATAAAATGGGATTTGGGAAAGTCAGGCACTTCAAAACTCTATATAATGGAGGGAGGAAAATGATGATGGATCTCTTTTTTTTGCGTAATGTTACGCTGTAGAAATCTCTACTTGACTGACTTAGCTTGTGGGAGTTGGGATACCCAACTCAGTGAGGAGTGGTAGCTTGGCCTTGCGAGGTGTGTTGGGAGCTAGCTGAATCTTTGGATAATGTGTGTCGCCCCTTTGTGGCTAGGGGGGATAAGGGGGAAGAAGAGTACCCCTAGCATTGGCTGGGACATACCAGTGAAGTCTCATCGGTCGGAAAGCGAGAGTTGCATGGAGCACACAGGACATCAACTCAGAGCGGGCATTTGGGCAATGGTATGCTTCCTTTATTGTTGCATGGTAGATTTTTAGTATGATATATGCCTTTAGTTCTGCATGTTTATTTGGGTGCAAAAAATTATTGTCTTAGTATTCTAGTTGATGACTGAAATTTTCCCATAGCTATTAGATCGATGTTGGTTTTCCCATGGCCTTCAATCCCTACATGTCTTGATTGTATTGTGGTTGATTGATTGTGATGATTGCGGTTAATTTTTTCTTCGTCCCTAGCTCGCCAGTCCTCGTCTGAGCAGTTGGCCAAGAGCCTAATCTACGGTCGTCGCTTTGGCATTAATAGACCTATGGATCTCAACACCCTACTTTTATGTGTGTGGATGATGAGCGAAGGATGTTCCTATCAGTCTTCTACCTTTGATGTTTTTCCTTGGTTGATGGTTCACCTTGCGCCCTGATGCGCTTATTTAAACCTGCAAATTTGATTGTTGGCGAAGTTTTTCTTTAAACTCAACATGTTTGTATCTCGTCGTTATCTCGTTTTTACCTCGTTTTTATATCTTGATGGATCAATTTTAACCCTGCATTTTTATTCTTGGATAAATTGTAACTCTCTGTTTTGTATTGAAGGATAAATTTTAACCTTGCATTTTTATTCTTGGATAAATTATAACTCTACGTCTTGTATTGGAGGATAAATTTTAACCCTGCATTTTTATTCTTGGATAAATTATAAATCTGCGTTGTATATTGATGGATAAGTTTTAACCCTATGTGGTTTTTGATGGCCATTTCACTGCGCCCCTTTTTTATTTCTTTGCACCTTAAATTTATAAAGACGATGTGAGTCTGCGATGTCCAATTGATTAATAGCCTACGCGAGGGAATTAACCCATATTAATGTATAACCTGTTTCATTGAAACCTCATTCCTTGCATCAACTAGCAGCTAGACTCCAACTTCCATGAGTGTTTGAATGCCTTTTCCCTTGCTGCATCTGTGTGGCGGTTGTGCTTTCTTTGACTTCTGCGACCAACATATTTCTTTTTATGGACTCCGGGACTGTAATTTCTTTTTTATAATAAGAAACAAATCCTCAACCTATGACCATCTCCTAAAGAACCATGTGTAGACTCGTTGGTGTAAAATCTAGCGACGATGACAATCTTCTCTAGGTGCCTTGCCTTCTCTATTTACCATTTGTGTGGATTGAATTTATGGAAAATGTTCTTTCTCTGCAACACATTTTTGAATTTAATTAATGAATAAGATATGGTACAAATCAATCGGTTGCACAGCCTATATTCCTCCTATGTGGAATGTGTTTCAATTGCAAGTTATTTAGATAAGTGATTAGGTATTCTTCCTGTGTTAAGTGCGTTCCAATTGCAAGTTATTTAGATAAGCGATTTATGTATTCTTCCTGTGTTAAATGCGTTCCAATTGCAAGTTATTTAGATAAGTGATTTATGTATCCATTCCTAGGTTGATTGCATTGATTCTATGGTTGCAAGTTGTACCCACGTCTTGCTGTAGTACCAATTCCTTGCGTCAGGTAATTCGAATTACTCACACAACGATTTGCTTATTAAATGGTGACATGCAAGGAGATTTCATTTTGATATGTCTCTGTACAGCGATTCTAATCGTTTAGAGTTGACTGTGTTGCTACCTTGAGGACCACATTTTGGACCACGTTTTTCCTTGGAATTGATGACTGCGTTTTTCCTTTTATTCACCCCGAATTTTCCTTTGATTGTGGATTGTGTTTGCAGTCGAATGGCCATGAGTTGCCTAAATTGTTGACTGTGCATTTTAACCTGTAAATGACATCAGTTCTAGACAACCAACTAAATGCTTCGACATTTATGCCCTGATTTTTACCTTTACCTGGCAGTGAATCTTATTAAAGGTGTATGGCAGTAAATCTAATTATAGGTACATGGCCTTAGTCTCTCATTGAATGTATATGGATTAATGACATTTACACTTCTTATCCAATTCCTTTAATGTTTGTAGACAATTGTCATTTGGTACAGTTAGTAAAGATAGACACATGTGGCAACTTATTGAGTTAATAAATGTTTCTTTGTTGCTTTCTGCCTATGTAGTTAATGTTGTTATTTTCTATATTAATTGTTAGGTTAAGTGTCATGTTAAATACCTTGCTATTTTCTATATTAATTGTTATAATGGTAGCATTCTACATTAGGATTGTTATTGTTGTTATTTAAGTTAATGGCTAGTTGGATGGAAATTTTGGATTAATATAGAATTGTTCATTTGGGTTGTATTAATGATTAAAATTTGATTGGTGAGTAAAGACTGGATTGCAAATTTTAGACTTGCTAAATTGAATTATAATTGAGGTTAGATTGTATTTATAGTTATGGTTCTAGTATTGATTACTTAGACTTTCTAGATTGATTGTATTAATGTTAAGTTAGCGGGTGCATTAATGAATAATTGTAATTTAGACATGCCCCATTTAGAATGGTAACCCATGTTAAAATAGATTATAATCATTGACTAGTTTAGACTGGGTGATTGGTTGGGTCATTGACGATGTCGTGTATTGGCTAGTGTCATCCCTTGTCTTTTTCCTCTGGTGTTTCGTCGACCTGTTGTTGGGGTATGGGTTTGGTTTTCCTCTCGGTATTCTTTTTCTAGCGCGTCTGTCTTATCAAGAGTCCTTGGTCCAGTTAATATGTGATGTGTCAGGTTTATTGATGCACCTATCACCTGGGGACGACATGATTCTTGATGAGTGGATCATGGCGCACCCTATGTGATAGCGATGATCGAGAACTTGGTCGTAGTTTATGCATTCTGAGTGAGTGTGGATGAGCATGGAAAGTTGCTTTAGGCACATGGGTGGAACGCCTTCATGCATTTGGTTCATGAGCCTTGAGGTTCTAGTCTTGATCATCAACGTCATTGTTTCGGGAAGGGGAAGTTGTCCCTTATCTTGTAGGAGTGTCTTGTTTGCGTCAGGCAGGTAGTCGTTTCGCCTTGTTTTCCTACGCATGTTTCGCCTAGTTGCCCTTATGCCAGTGAGGGAGTCTTAGTTTCCTATTTCCTGTTTCCTGGGATGCATGCTAGTGTTCATCATCTGTGGTGGGGTTAAACTATTGTTTTCATCACATTCTTGCCTCTTAATTCTTTAAAAAAAAAAAAAAAAATTCTTCGCCTGTTGCCGTAACGAAGGGGTTGTTGCATGTGGTATCAGAGCGGATTCAACCTACGACTTGGGATCACTACAATGTTCATTTATTGGGTATTTGATTAAAATGTTTCTAATTTAGTTGATTTGTATTCATGCAAGTAATCATGGTTAGAGGACGCCACAGAGGAAGACGACGGGGTGCTAAGGGAGGAGGTGTGACACCTCCAGTAGCATCCACACCTAAGGGGTCTAACCCCCAGGGAGACAAACAGGTTGTCAGGCAAGAGCAGATAGCAGTAGGTGATGTGGTTGGATTGATGAGATCTTTTCAGTGCATGTCTGAGGCACTAATTAGCCGTTTGGACAGATATGAGGCCAGAGCACCAACACCCCTTGAGGGTCCACCGCATGCTCCAATCAGTACTAGTAGCATTCATCGCAAACTTGAGAAGGTCAAATTTCCTGAGTTCTTTGGTTCCCTGGATGACGCAGCTGCCGAGGCATGCTTGGAGAATATGGAAAAGTGTTTTTCACTTCGCGACTATACCTCCAACATGAAGGTCCGCATGGAGGTCTTTCAACTGAAGGGGAGCGCTTTTCTATGCTGTCAAGATGCTCCTACCACAAATGAGCATGGTTGTCGAAGACGTGTCATGGAAACTATTCGAGGAATAGTTTTGAGAGAGGTACCTATCAGAGGAATTCATTGAGCGTCAGCTCAACAAGTTCAATGCCTTATGATAGGGTGGTCATACGGTGCCTGAGTATGAGGCTCGTTTTATGGAGTTGCTTCGGTATGCTCTGCATCTTAATACTGATAAACGTAAGATCAACAAGTTTTTGTTCGGACTTAATGGAAACATATGTGCAAAGGTTAGGATTTTGATGCCTCAAACCTTGCATGATGTCGTCCAAAAGGCCCTCATAGCAGAGGAGGATCTTATTAGAAGGGGTCAGAGTAGGACTCCTGCAAGACCAATGGGGAAGGTGTCATTTGGTGCGCAGCAACATTAGACACCAACCAAACATATGTCAGGATATCCTAGCTTCCAGAGAGGATCCACTTTCACTACACCTTGGTGACTAATGCCTCAACAACGAACACCTTATCAGGGACCAGAGCATCAGCTGCAGTGTTGACCGCAACAATAGCAGTTTAGGCCTGTTCAACAACACCGACCAGGATTCCAGGCCAGTGGGCTGTCATATTCTAATTCAGGTACCAGGAGTACTAGACCAAAGAAGGGATGTTGGACGTGTGGGAAGCCACACTATCATCGCGACTTCCCCATGAAGAGGACTAGAGCATCGGGATCAGTCGTACCCACTACCATGGGATATTTGGGCATGGCCCATCAGATTCATGCAGCGTTGAATAACCTCCAATAAGAGCACCAATCAACTATGCGCGAGACGTCAGGCACCATCGCTGACCAGACCCTTAGTATTTTGATAGATCCCGGTGCTACTGAGAGTTTCATTTCTGGTGCAACACTAAAAAGGATTAAGGTAAAGGCAATCAAACAAGATAATTTTAGCTTCGTAGAGATGTCTTTGAGAGACAAACAAAAGGTTGGAGGAAAGGTTACGAGTTGTATTCTTATCCTGGAAGAGTTTGTCACCAGGGCCAACCTGTACGTCACGATCTTAGAATATTATGATGTCGTGATTTTTATGGACTGGTTGGAATCACATGAGGCAATACTTAACTGTAAGATGAAACAATTGAGCTTGTTTGATGATGAAGGATAGAGGCATGTCATTGTAGGTCGGAACCAGGGATTTTACCTGAGGTTCATCTCTTCCTTGCATCTACAGAAGAGCATGCACAAAGGATGTAATTTTTATGAGATCCTTGCGTTAAACGAGAAGGGAGTAGTGGAAGGTATAGAACACCTTACTGTGGTGAGAGAGTTTGTGGACATATTCCTAGAGGAGTTACCTGGGATGCCGTCGAAGAGGGAATTAGAGTTTACTATAGACCTAAAACTGGGAACTAAACCGATAGCGAGAATGCCTTATTGGATTTCGACCCCGGAGTTACAGGAGTTGAGAATGCAACTGAAGAAATTGTTGGACCTGGGAATGATACGTCCAAGTGTGTCACTGTGGGGTGTGCCTGTTATTTTCATATGAAAGAAGGATGGTTCATGGAGGCTTTGCATTGACTACTGTCAATTGAACAAGGAAAAAATCAAGAATCAATATCCCTTACCGAGGATTGATGATCTGTTCGATCAAATGAAAGGTGCAACAATGTTATCAAAGATGGATTTGTGATCAGGGTATCACCAGTTATAGATGAAGGAGGATGATGTCCATAATACCACCTTGAAGGAAAGTTTTGGGCATTTTGAGTTTACTGTTTTACCGTTTGGACCGACAAACACCCCAGGGGTATTTATGAGTTTGATGAACGGGGTGTTTCGCGAGTACTTGGACAATTTGGTCCAAGTATTCATTGACGATATTTTGATTTACTCTTGGACAATAGAGGAGCATGACTAGCACTTAAGATTAGTACTACAATGTTTGCAAAAACACAAATTGTATGGGAAGTTGTTCAAATGCTCATTTTATCAATCGAAGATTCACTACTTGGGCCATGTCATCTCTAGCAAAGGTATCCACATGGATCCATCAAAGGTTGAGGCTACTATGGAATGGCCTGTGCCGACGAATGTCCCAGAAGTGTGTAGCTTCATGTGTTTAGCAGGATACTATTGGCGGTTCATCGAGGGATTTTTGAAGATATAAAATCCAATCATGGAATTACAGAAGAAGAACAAGAAGTTTGTTTGGACCGAGAAATGCACAAAAGAATTTCGGAGGCTCAAGGAGTTGTTGACAACAACACCAATACTAAAGGTCCCTGACATGGATGTGGACTTCTTGGTATTCACTGACGCATCCAAGGAAGGCTTAGGAGGAGTCTTGATGCAAGATGGACGAGTGATCGCTTACATCTCGAGGAAACTGAGAAGGCATGAGGAGAACTACACGATACATGATTTGGAGTTATTAGCCATCATATATGCCTTGAAGGTTTGGAGACACTACCTTGTTGGATGAAAATTGGAACTAAAGACGGACCATTGTGGACTACAACACATCTTTACGCAAAGCGACCTGAACACGCGACAACGACATTGGTTGGAATTGCTTAGTGAGTACGACTTCGAGATTACTTACATAAAAAGAACAGTTATCCGAGTGGCATATGCATTGAGTCGGAGACCACGCATATTTTCGATGTTGCCTCTTCAGACAAATCTCCGTGAAAAGATTCTAACTTTACAGCATGATGATGACTGGTACCAAGATTTGAAGGATTTACATTTGACAACGATGGATTATTGAGGTTTACAAATAATATTTACGTACCACTGAAGGACGAGTTGAGGAGCTTGATCCTAAGAAAGGCTCATAGAGAAATATACATGGCTCACCCGAGAGTCACGAATATGAGGGAAGACCTTAAGCCCTTATTTTTCTAGAAGGGAATGAAGGAAGACATAGTCAATTATGTGGCCAGATGTCTAGAATGTCAGCTGTTAAAGGATGAACATAGACACCCAGCAGGATTACTACATCCACATGCTATTTTGGAATCAAAATGGGAGGTTATTTCGATGGATTTTATTGTTGGATTGCCACTGACGACAAGGAGGCACGACTCAATTTTCATAGTAGTAGACACTCTAACGAAGAGTACTCACTTTATTCCTGTGCATATGATGTATCAAGCACCTGACATAGCTAGAGTTTTCATTAGTGATATTGTGAGTCTGCATGGCGTGCCTAAGAGGATTATATCCAATCGAGGATCGGTGTTTACTAAACGAGTTTCCAAGATGCCTTGGGAACCCATATTAACTTCAGTACTGTGTATCACCCAGAGACTAACAGGAAGACCGAACGAATGAACCAGACCTTGGAGGACATGTTTCGCATGTACGTGATGGACCAACAAAAGTGTTGGAAAGAATTCTTTCCACTGGTGGAATTTGCTTATAACAATAGTTACCAAAGCACCATTAAGATGGCACCTTTCGATTTTCTTTACGGGTGACCATGTTATATGCCTTTGAGTTGGGATTTCGAACCAAGCCAGACTGCTAGAAAATCTAGAATAAGGACCAAAGAACAAATATAATAACAGGAAAGTGAATAACAACCGCCAGAAGTCATCAATGTAGACGAAATCCCATCACTGGATACAACACTAGTTAACCCCACACCCATTGTGGAGGAAACCTAGCAGAAAAAAACCTATAGGCATGGACATGGATATGGTTGAAGAGGGGAAGTGCCAACAAAATGAGGATGCAAGAAGTCCAATGCAACCAAAAAACCATGGAGAAGCTCTGAGAGTCAATGGGATGGCTCCAAAGCAAGCAGAAGTGACTGAGCCACATGAGTCACAAACAACTGTGTCAGAACATCTATAGGAGGGGGTGGTGGAATATGACACGAGCTGACTGAAACAATATGATTAAGAACGACCAATGGAGGCTGGAATCTCGAGTCATCCACCACCACGAAAGGACTAACACAAAGTACCTATATCACCATGCAAACAACTCACCACAACAACTGTTTTGTCGGATATACTAGAAGAGGTACAGGTGAAAGAAGACTTGCTAGGTTATGTCGAGAATCTAAACTACCCAGACCATGATTTAACAGACACAGAAAAGTTCCTGGAGTTGACAAAGAAACTCTACCTACAGACAGGGGGTGTAGACCCATTTGGGGAACCGATCCATCAGCCACTCCAGTGGGCAATAGGACTATCAAAAACTGGAATTTTAGGTTTGTTGGAACTACCACACTTTGGTAGAGGATAGTATGTAAACAATTGCGTCAAGAAATTGATGGTGGTCACACATGGCAAAGATATATGGCTGGAAAAGATCATCTCAATAGACGTAGAGCTCAATGCGCACATCACAGGGCTGCCATCATGGGGCATGGATCTCGCACAATTTCTTGATGATAAAACAAAGGAGAAAACACTCACTCAGGAGATGAAAAATAAATAAGGCACTGAAAGGGTGATGCACAAAATTATTATCAAATAGATCAGTGACATCGTGAAAAAAATGGCCTCAAAAATCATGGCATGCAATCTTCTCAGAAAATTCCACAAGGAGGAAGTCTTGGCTGGGGTTATCGCAGCTACAACACAGTGTGTCGAGGGCACCATAGTTAGTTGGGCCCCTTATCTTTTGAATCTTTTTCTGGATGACTACAAGGATGCACAGGATCTGGGAACATAATTTCATTACTCATGGTTGATAATGCTGATAGCCATTATGGTATGGAAGGAACCAAAATATGTATTGTTTTCCACCAGACCAAAAACCAATTACGGAACAAGATATCTATCACTTGGCGCCACTTCAGATGCCAGGAACAGAGAGATGAATGCATATATATTCAAAGTATGTCTTCACGATCTACAGGAGACCATCACCAACCTATGGAGAATAAGATCGCAGGTTGTTTCATACTATCATAACATAGCTAACTTCAAGGCCACTCGACATGCGATGTGGATCTAGGCATGGAAGGACCCCAACAAGCAGTGGCTAAAACTATGTTATTTCATCATGGAGGGCGACATAGAAATGTCTATCAAGGATTGGGAAGACGATTGGAGGATTCCAGTCCTCACTCGAGACATACCTATAGTGGAAGAGGAGGAAGAAGTAAGGTAGGAACATACAAATGTTGAGGAGGTAGGGTGGGAAGAGACACAGCTCCAGGAAGTCACAGTGCCCAAGAAACCAAGAAGGAGCCAGGCCAAGAAAAAGAAGATGAAAGGGGGGACATCTAAAAAAGAAATCGAGAAGGGAAAGAAGAATAAAAATGTGTNAGGGAAAGAAGAATAATACACATGCACCCCAAGTACAAAAGAAATAGTCTGAGGTAGCGCAGGGGACTACACCAAGCCCTAATCCACAAGAGTCAGGTCTAACTAAGTGACCAATTACTCAGACTGGGGGTGCGTGCAAGAAGATGAAGACGCATAGAACACGTCCCAAATACACAATTATAGAGAATGATGAATAAATGATATCCCAAATGGTTCAGGATCGCACATTCGAGGATTTTGAGAAAGTTGTGAGCCACAAGGATAGAATGCAAGAAGATTTGGAAGACATGTGACAACTCCTCAAGAAGATTAGGGACGCATAGGAAGCTGACATCAGCATAGAAACATGGCCATCATCATCATAGACAAGAGGATAACTTGAAGCAAGTCAGTGGGATACAATCCACACAATACCGTAGCTGAGTGCAATGTTTCACATTACACCCAACATGTTGTGCATGGATGAGATCATGGAAAAAACACCCCTAAAGGACTTGGCTCAATTGCAGTTGGTATTGCCTCACATACCAACAAAGGCCCTATATAAACTTCTACCTAGGAGGTACAGTCTCGTGCATGCACAAACACAACCAAATTAAAGCAGGTAGAGGATAAACGGGATGAGATGGAATTGATATATGAGCAGGCCAAGCTCAAGACCACAGAGGATATGGAACACATGAACGGATTGGAACAAAAAGGGGACAAATCTTACGAGAAGATTCCATAAACCACATAGAGGGATGAACTCATAGCAACAGAGAAGATTGATCAGATTTCACATATAATTGATCAATATCAGCAGGAGATCAAGAATATCTGTGAGCAGCTCACACCTACCACTCCACCTGTTAAGAACCAAATATCAATATAGCATAGAAAAACCTCAGAATAAGTACTCAACGCCTTAAAAAAGAGATAATTTCAGATAATAAGCCTCTTCGAGGGGGCAACCTCCTTTTACCCCACATAAATGTTCAAGTATAAGATGATTCCAAATGAAAATGTCTCCTTGGTATATATAGGAGACTGGGAGGTATAATTACAACTAATTGAATAAAACCGACATAAATAAAATAACATTACTAATGTAATATGTCCCAATTAAGGGGTAAGGAGCCAATATTAGGGCTTAACACGCCCCTCCATTTGAGACAAGCGTTGTCCGCAATGCTTGAGTAACTTGGGATGCTTCTGTATAAAAGACTCATCTTCCCAAGTGGAATCTTCAGCCAGTAGTTTCCTCCATTTAATGAGATACTCTGAAATCGATCTATTCCTCAGCTGGCGAATTCTTGTGTCGGTGATGGCTTCAGGCTCCAATATGATTTTTCCTTCCTCATCAAGTTCTCGAAATATAGTTTGAACTAGGATCTTGTCTCATATAACCTTCTTTAAGCATGAAACATGGAAAACTGGGTGTACTCGTGAAGATGCAAGCAACTCTAATTTGTATGCCATAGTACCAATCTTTTGCAACACCTTATAAGGGCCATAG
>JZKD02S1666175.1:703226-714882 GCA_000966675.3 Picea glauca | reverse complement strand
GGATGAGCGGGATATAAGATGGAAAAGTGATAGTATGAGGGGAGCGGACGATGATTCTTCAAACCCCCTTTGGTGGCTAACCAAAACCCATGGATACCAACTCGCTAAGCCACCCAATCAATCACCCCAACAATGGTCAAGTGGATTAGTGTAAAGTCCAAGCAGTTATATGAAATGAAAGAGATCTAATGCATACATAAGAAGGTTATAATGATCAAATATGACACATACCATGATACCTCGGACCAATTACCTCATGGAGCAAGAGCCTTTTTTGATACAATGCCAGCCCGGTAGTGATGGAGGCTGGTACTGCTGGCAGGACAAGTCTGGCTGAGAAAAAGAAGATGGGTCCTCCAGGACCATGCTCAGGTAGCTCCTGCTCTCGGTACTCCATGTCTAGGACCATGTGGGCCTCGAGACATGATCTCCTAGTTATCCCTAGGTATCGGGGATAACAGTTCCAACCTTGGACTTCATATGGAGAAAGTAGAATTTTAGGTCCCATTCAAAATTCAGCAGAGTTAATGGTTTTCAGGATTTCAAGATTGGTAGGATTACAACGTTTCCACTGGATTCTATTATGTATGAGGGTATGGAACTGGCATTTAATCAAGAGCATCAAGCCCTCTATCTACCTCGATGTCCACTGGTTAACATTTTTGGGGTTGATTGGTCCAGTTCTGATAACATTGCTCTCTATAATACAAGGATGTACAAGTGTCATACTAGGGTTTATCCAACCCCCATGATGAAATGCTCTCGAGGAATGCTTCTCTTAGGGTTTAATGCCTCTCCTCTAGGATGGTCCACTCTCTAACAAGATGTTAGTCCAATGCTCCTATTCCATGGTTGTATCCAAGTGTCCTCATGCAAGGCATTGCTTGTATAACTGTGTGCCACATGTCCTTAATATAGACATGGTTTTCCTTCTAAAATGTCATTTATGTGTATCGTTATTTTTTTCTTGCAAGATAATGTGTTACTTAAAATATATATATATATGCGATGTTTCCCCCAACGTTTCCATTTTTGGAGGGTCGCGTTTCTTGACGTCCCCATTTCGGAAATTTCCAGACGTTTCCCCATTTCATGCAACTTGGTCATGGTCTCTAGCTTCCCTCCTTTGGTTACGGGGTCTTGTCCAATCATCTTCTTCACCACTTCCATTTCCTAGTTCCCTTCTGTCCAATATCATAGTTTGTAGGGCTTGATTTATATGCTCCATATTGTTATTTAAATTCTCCGAGGGGGTTCTTAGGACATTTTCAACCAATAAATTTCTGATTTTAAACAATACTCTCCATGACTAGTTGAGTATGAAGCCATGGTCGATGTCTGGACTCTGCCCATGAGGCCAAGAAACTGGCTCTAATACCACTGTTGCAAGCCAAAATGGAAAAAATCCGAATCTTCTTTTTGTTTTGGTTTATTTTTATTTTGAAGAAATGGAAAACTGATAGGTACTAACACCAGTGATAACATAAAGAGGAAACCAACAGTGATGATCAAAATAAACCCAACGACCACAGTTACAACACTAATGTAGAAAACTCCAGAAGTAGATTTTATATCACTAACAGAAGGAAAAAAATCCGACATTATCAAATAACAACACCCTGTGAAAAACTTGAAGTCCTCAGCACACAGACTCTGAAACTTCCTGAGAAGGTATGAATGCCAAATCAGGCCAAATCCAGGTCTGTATGGAGTCTGGACTCTGCACTTGCTCCAACACAGTCTCTTCAGCTACATGTGATAGCTCATTTCACCAAAAGACCCATACTCTAATGCCAAGAGTACTTTTATAGCTAATTTCTAATATTAGCTCTTTTCCCTTTGCATATGGGATAAATGCACTTTTCCTGTTAACTAATGGAAAAATAACATGAACTCAGTTAACTAACCGGAAAGCACACTAACTGATATAAAACTATGTTAAGCAATAAAACATTTTAAAATATTTCAATGGCCCACACAAGATTGTCCCAATGGATACCCAAAGTACTAATAATTAGTGCTGAAGCTGATTATCCTTCAGCATTGTAACATGTAGTGCTTGAGACAAAAAGTAAAGGTTTGGCCTCTCCTTGTTACAGATTAAGAAAAAAACATTGTGTACGTTTATTGTTGAATACCTTTGGTTTATGGATATTAGGATTAGGTTAGAGCCAAGATAATGGAGCTATAGTCAATTATACCATGAAGGTTGCAGGATTTGAATGATTATCCCATTAATGGAGGCTATTATTTTTACTGAATCTATAGGAGTTATCTTACCCGTATGGCTTCTGGCAGATTTTGATAGTGATTTGTAGCAGTTTTAGGCCAGCTTGTTTTATGTTTTAGCTTATAATTTCTTTGGTTCATCAGCTGTTCAATAACTTAAGAGAGGAATCTAATATGGATGTGCCAACTGCTGATAAAAATTGCAGGAGTTTGAACAACCTGCCTTGGAAGCCCTAGTTAATCTGTCACAGGAGACTGCATTATCAGGAAAATTGGTTGAGATTGGGATGATAGAAAGGGCTATGGAGATTTTTGGCAAGTCAGATTTATGCATAAGTCAGCTGTTGTCGATGCTTCTTGTCAATCTCACACAACTAGATTCAGGTGTTGAGCACCTGCTTCAGGTGTGTTTATTCCAGAGTCCAGACACTGGTGAATTGAAGTGTTTGTTATTGTTCATGTATTTCTCTTCTTCATAATTAAAAAATAAGAGTGTGTTTTGATGGAATGAGAAATTTCTTTTGAAAAATGCAATTGTGGAAAGCTAGTCTTTTAGTTGCACCTCTCAGAAGATTAGGAAACTATATATTGAAGTTTATCTTTAAAAGCCATGCTGTCAAGGCTTGTTGGACCTTTCTTCATGCCTCTAAGTTGACGTTCTGAAATGATGTTCCTTGGGATATCTTGATGGGACCTGGCTGGTTCTTTTGTTAGACTATAATGGCCAATTGTTAATGTTGCAATACAGTTAAGTTGTAGGCCTAATGTTGAATTTAGTGCAGCTGCAAGAGCCATTCTCTGGGAGGATGGCATAAGACCCTAGCTGTGGACTAGGGCCCCCAGTGCACTCCTTGGGTTTCTTGGTTTGGGACCAAGCAGTGAGAGCCATGGAAAAAGACCCTAGTGAGAGCCCTCAATATATGACTGGGGTTCTTGGTCTAGGACCAAGCAGTGAGTCCCTACATGTGTTCTAGGGCCCCTGGATGTGTTCCAACTTCCAGGGAATCCTTGCCCGGTGCTTGGATTGATCCTTGGATGTGTTCCTTGGTGGTTGATGTAAGTCCCTAGATGTGTTCTAGGGCCCTTGGATGTGTTCGATGGAACCCTTGTTTAACGCATGGGTTGATCCTTGGTCTTGTACCTTGGTGGATAAGACCCTAGATGTGTTCTAGGGCAACCTGGTCTTGGACCAGGTAGATCTTGGTTAAATACCAAGATGTGATGATGTGTGTTCCTCTTCCTCTCTCCCGGGATGGTCCATGAGACCTAGGAGTAGCTAAGAAGATGGACATGACCACATTGTTGATGTACCCTCTTATGGAGTGATGATAAAAGTTTATAAGCCATTATGAGACTTATGTGGACATGTTTTTCCATTGAGGACCCCCTTGATTTTGTCTTAAAGTTCCCCTTTGCTTGTTGTCTTGCTTTCCCTCTTGTTTTATGTGGTGTTGAGTTTTTATAATTTACTTTGACTTAATTGACATTTAATTAATATTTATATTAATTAAATTGTCATTATTTAATTGTTTTATTCTAGCCCTATCCTTCTTCATAAAACTATATAAGGAACCCTCCCCCTCTCATTTGATCACACACACTCACTACTCATTCTCCTATTTGCTGCGGCTACCTCAGGCTATTCTTTATCTTGGTGATGGTGCAGCCCCTCCATTGGATTCTCTGTTTCAGATCTGAGGCATATTGCTTCGACACCTATTTGGATGGGAGCTTCTTCTCATTTCTCTGCTGGTATAGAAGTGCCGAACCTGTCATTGACTGTCTAGGCCTACTGTTGACCTCTCCTCTTGCTTGCTGTGGTTTCCCCTAGGCTGCCGCGAGCTGTCCCTTGCCTGGATAAAGTGCCGCGGGATGTCCCTTGACTGAGCAAAGGTGCCGCAGCCCTTCCTTGAGGCTGCCGCTGAGTGTGGAGGGACTAGTGGCATCTCTCCTACCTTGCTGTCCCTACTGTGAGGGTTTATTGACCTTTCTGTGGGTGTTTTACTTTTTTGCTGTCCCATTTACTGTTGAAGGGTTTGCTGTCCTTTTGCTGTTGCTTTCCTCTTGAAGGGTTTGCTGTCCCTTTTACTGGTGGTCCTCTCCTTGGCAAAACTATCTACCAATCCTCATGATAGAGATCAATACCCTAGAGGTTTGATCCATGAACCTTAAACTGATTTCCTGAGCATATTAAAGAGGACTACATCCACACATGTGACAGGTACATTCTTCATTGGCTAAGAGATAAGCTAAGGTTTGTTTTCTGCACTCAGAAATTTTGTTTATGTTCAGACTTTAATTCAGATCTGTTTATGTTTTCGCTTAAATGTGCTGATCTAGTGAACATAATTTAAAAGTATTATTGTTTTCTCTATTTTTTCCTAAATCTAACATGGTATCAGAGCTTAGGGCGTGAAAAGAAGCTCAAGAGTTGCAGACTTGAGCCTGCGTAGATCCACTTCTTAGGGTTTGTTTTGCAGATCAACAGTAAAACCATTTCATAATCTGATCCAGAATTCAGCATGGCCTCATCTTCAATCAAAGTAGAAGATAGGCTTGAAGGGGCCTCCAACTTCAATGCTTGGAAGTCTAGGGTACTCAACATACTAGAAGAGGGAGACTTGGATGAGCTGGTTACCAGGCTAGAAGAACCCACTTCAAATACAAGCATGGTAGCATACAAGAAGAGACAGGCCAAAGCTAAAAGAATCATCTTTGACTCAGTTAAGGACATCATGATGCCCCTCATTGGTCATCTAAGGACTGCCAAAGAATGTTTTGATGCCCTAGCAAATCTTTATGAAAAGAAAGATCCAACTCAAAAGAGAATATTGAAGAAACAACTACGTACATTAAAGATGGGAAATGACGAAACCATCGCTGTTTTCTTTTCCAATATTGCTCAAACCAGAGATCAACTTACAACAATTGGAGTTGCTGTGGATGATGATGACCTTGTACAAACTGCTGTTGATGGACTCCCCGAGTCATGGGAAATCTTTCTCGCTTCTGTCAATGGAAAAGAAGCTCAACCTAACTTCGAGAGATTATGGCATGACTGCTTAGAAGAAGAGGGAAGACTCAAATACAGGCATGGCAACATACAAGAAGAGACAGGCCAAAGCTAAAATAATCATCTTTGACTCAGCTAAGGACATCATGATGCCCTTCATTGGTCATCTAAGGACTGCCAAAGAATGTATTGATGCCCTAGCAAATCTTTATGAAAAGAAGGCTCCAACTCAGAAGAGAATATTGAAGAAACAACTACGTACATTAAAGATGGGAAAGGACGAAACCATCGCTGTTTTCTTTTCCAAGATTGCTCAAACCAAAGATCAACTTACAACAATTGGAGTTGCTGTGGATGATGATGACCTTGTACAAACTGCAGTTGATGGACTCCTCGAGTCATGGGAAATCTTTCTCGCTTCTGTCAACGGAAGAGAAGCTCAACCTAACTTCGAGAGATTATGGCATGACTGCTTAGAAGAAGAGGGAAGACTCAAAAGTAGAAATGAACACTCAACTGTAAGAGATCATGCCCTTTCAGTTAAAGCCAAGAGATGGAAGAAGTTTCCTTAGCACAAAGGCAAAGGTAAGAAACCACAAGGTAAGGTATCTCAATTTCATTCTCATTTATCTAAAGTAAGATGCTTTAACTGTAAAAGGCTAGGACATTATGCAAAAGATTGCAGGAACCCTCCCTCACCGCAAAGAAGAAAAGGTAGGTTCCATGCCTCAGTTGCCACTGAAGAAGCAGAGCCTCAAAAGGAACCTCAAAGAAGAAGAACCAGGGCTGCCACCAAAGAGCAAGAACAACACCGAGAATATTATCTCATCTCAGCCCTCTCTGGCACTATAACCAAGTCGGAGGATGTTTGGTTAATGGACAACGGGGCCTCCAAACATATGACAGGCTTCAAACAAAATCTTGTAAACTATCGGGATAAGAAGTTCAATGTAAAGGTAGAACTGGGTGATGATGGCACCTATGGCATCAAAGGGTTTGGATCAACATCATTTCAACTTCAATCAGGTAATGTATTTCATATTGATGAAATTCTTTATGTTCCTGGATTAAAGAAAAATTTCATCTCAGTTGCAGTGTTAGAAAGCAAAGGATACTCAATAGCCTTCACCAAAGGGAAGACTCTCATGTGGCCCTCAAATGGGGATTTGAGCTCTGCCATGACTATCGGAACTCGTGAGAGTGGAATTTACAAAATCACAGGTCAAGTTGTTCAAGCATTAGCTCACGAGATGATAAACCCCTGCGAGCTCTGGCACAAAAGGCTTGGACATCTCAACTACAACATGCTCCCAGGTTTGCAAAAGATGGTAACAGGTATGCTAGTGTTTTCATTTGAGCATGATAGTGTTTGTAGAGGCTGTGCTCTCGGTAAGAATACAAAGAAAGCTTATCCTCACAGCAATAGAAAATCTAATGGCATTTTAGATCTTATTCATTGTGATCTTTGTGGACCTATGACTGCTTCGTCTATGAATGGTTGTCTTTACTATATCATTTTTATCGATGATTGTTCTCGTAAAACTTGGATTTATTTTTTGAAGACTAAAGATGAATCTTTCAGCAGATTTCAAGATTTTAAGTCTTGTTGAGAATCAAACAGGTAGACACATTCGTGTTTTTAGAATGGACAATGGAAAAGAATTTGACTCCTATAAGTATGATGAACTCTGTCGGGCTTCAGGGATTAAGAGGGAGCTAACTATGCCTTATAATCCCCAGCAGAATGGGGTTGCAGAAAGAAAGAACAGAACAATCTGTGAAGCAGCCAGAGCCATGATGTATGATCGAAATCTACCTTTATCTCTTTGGGCCGAAGTTGCAAGCATTGCAGTCTACATTCAGAACAAGTGTCCTCATAAAGCCCTTAAAGAGAAATCTCCAGAAGAAGTCTTCATCGGTATAAAGCCCTCAGTTGATCATTTGAGAATCTTTGGCAGTCCAGTCTACATTCATATTCCAAAAGAAAAGAGGACTAAGTTAGAGCCCTCCGAAAAGAAAGGAACTTTTCTGGGATACAATGAAACCTCAAAGGCATACATAATTTATGTACCAGGTCAAAAGTTCATTGAGGTCAGCAGAGACGTGACTTTTCATGAAGAAACAACTTTTTGTCGTTCCAGAGAACTTCCATGTGATACAGAGGAGCAGGAAGCTCCATCTCCAGAACCTTCAGATTCACCTCTTCCAGATGAGCAGAGTGAGGAGACCTTAGAGCCTTAAGTGGATCCCTCAAGGGATTCTATCGAGTTTCCCTTAGAATCCAGATAAGTACTCCGGCCTAATAGCCCAATTGAATCTTGTGATTGACTTAGAACCTTCCACCTTTGAAGAAGCCTCCAAACATAAAGTGTGGAAAGATGCAATGATAGAAGAGTACGATTCAATACTAAAGAATGATGTATGGGAAGTGGTCCCAAGACCTCATGGCAAATCAGTGGTAACCTCCAAATGGCTTTACAAAATAAAGCATGTAGCAAATGGCAGTGTTGAAAAATTCAAGGCTAGATTTGTGGCTCGTGGCTTCTCTTAGAAAGAAGGAATTGACTATGACGAGATCTTTGCTCCTGTTGCCTGGTATACTTCCATTAGAATCATTATCTCTCTTGCTGCACTTTTTGGTTGGAAACTTCACCAGATGGATGTTAAGACTGCTTTTCTTAATGGTGAAGTTGAGCAAGAGGTTTATATCGAACAACCTGAGGGGTTTGTGATCCATGGGAAAGAATCCCATGTTTGCAAACTCAAGAAATCCTTGTATGGATTGAAGCAAGCTCCAAGAGCTTGGTATGGAAGAATTGACAATTTTCTACAGAGTCTTGGGTTCACCAAGAGTATAGCAGATCCCAATCTTTATATAAAGATTGTACAGAATCATCCGGTTATCTTAGTATTATATGTGGATGATCTGTTCCTTACAGGAAAAGAAAATCTGATAGCTTAGACTAAGAGAGAGCTTTCAGTAGAATTCGAAATGAAAGACTTGGGTCTTATGCATTATTTTCTGGGCTTAGAGGTGTGGCAGAAATCAGGTGAGATCTTTCTCTCACAAAGCAAGTAGGCAGTTGATGTGCTCCGCAGATTTGGCATGTTGGACTGTAAGTCCATGTCCACACCGATGATTTCTAACCTAAAGAAGTTACAAGATCAAGCTACAGGCTCAGATCCGGAAGACCCCACCATATATCGTCAGATCATTGGGTCCTTGATGTATCTTGTACATACCAGACCGAACATTTGTTATGCAGTGAATGCCCTCAGCCAGTTCATGTGTGAACCGAAGCATATTCATATGGTTGYYGTATTCTCAGATATGTTCGGGGGACAATAGCCTATGGGATTAGATACACTTCCAGTGGAGGTGTAATGCTTCATGGATATACAGATTCAGATTGGATGGGCARCACWGTGGATCGGAAGAGTACTTYYAGATATTGTTTCAGKTTGGGTTCAACTATGATYTCCYGGTMCAWCAKRAAACAAKGMYCCATWGCCCAGAGCAYTGCAGAAGYATAATACATTGCCGCAAGTGCTGCTAGCAGGGAAGCAGTGTGGCTCAGAAAACTACTTTYAGATTTGTTCAGTGCTGAGCTGGAACCCACAGCCATCCACTGTGATAACCRGAGCTGTGTAAAGCTCTATGAGAATCCGRTGTTTCATGATAGATCGAAACACATTGAGATGAGATACCACTATGTTCGGGACATKGTGCAGAAGAACATTCTRAGTATTCAGTATGTTCCGACGGCAGAACAAACCACATATATTTTGACCAAGCCAYTGGCCTTGACAAATTTTGTGTACTTTTGAGACAAGCTTGGTGTTGCTGAGAATGCCTCTTTTGCTGAGAGGGAGTGTTGAATTTAGTGCAGCTGCAAGAGCCATTCTCYGGGAGGATGGCATAAGACCCTAGCTGTGGACTAGGGCCCCCAGTGCACTCCTGGGGTTTCTTGGTTTGGGACCAAGTAGTGAGAGCCATGACAAAAGACCCTAGTGAGGGCCCCCAGTATATGACTRGGGTTCTTGGTCTAGGACCAAGYAGTAAGTCCCTAGATGTGTTCTAGGGCCCTAGGATTTGTTCCAGGGAGTCCTTGCCCGGTGCTTGGATTGATYCTTGGTGGTTGATGTAAGTCCCTAGATGTGTTCTAGGGCCCCTRGATGTGTTCCAAGGAACCCTTGCTTAACRCATGGGTTGATCCTTAGTCTTGTACCTTGGTGGATAAGACCCTAGATGTGTTCTAGGGCCCCAGATGTGTTCTGGRGCAACCTGGTCTTGGACCAGGTAGATCTTGGTTAAATACCAAGATGTGATGATGTGTGATCCTCTTCCTCTCTCCCGGGATGGTCCATGAGACCTAGGAGTAGCTAAGAAGATGGACATGACATTGTTGATGTACCCTCTTATGGAGCGATGATAAAAGTTTATAAGCCATTATGAGACTTATGTGGACATGTTTTGCCATTGAGGACCCCCTTGACTTTGTCTTAAAGTTCCCCCTTGCTTGTTGTCTTGCTTTCCCTCTTGTTTTATGTGGTGTTGGGGTTTTATAATTTACTTTGACTTAATTGACATTTAATTAATATTTATATTAATTAAATTGTCATTATTTAATTGTTTTATTCTAGCCCTATCCTTCTTCATAAAACTATATAAGGAACCCTCCCCCTCTCATTTGATCACGCACACTCACTACTCATTCTCCTATTTGCTGCGGCTACCTCATGTTATTCTTTCTCTTTGTAATGTTCCCAAGCCAATTTTTTCGCTGGAAACACTAACTGTTCACTGTCAACTGTTGTTTGGATGTGTGTATGTAGGTTTGCTTATGAAGTTGCATTTAGGGTTTATATAGTTGATTATCAAAGCATATGGACATAGATCTAAAGATGCATCATAAAGAAGTACAAGAGATAACAAGAGACACCAGTTATGGAACCAAATAACACAGATAGGACCTTTATTTAGATAATATATAAAACCTGGTACAATAGATCTGCAGATCTGGAAGAATATCAGATAAATCCTCTAGCTGGAATAAGAGTTGCTACAAAATGCTCAAGACTGAAGATACAAGCCTCCCAAGGCTAGATAACAAGATGAACAACAATACAAGATTAACTTCTTTCCCTCCAAGGTCCAAGTCCAAACCCCCTTTGACTGAAGTTGCGCCCTCCTGGCTGGTTGTAGAAACCCAATAATTCGGCCCTGCTACTGGAAGCCCTCAAATGCTTTGAAACTGTATGGAATGATAGATCAGGGCAATACAAACCCCCTCCTGAAGTTTCAGACTGAGATATAAAGATCTGCTCCTCAAATGGCTGAATCTCCAAACTGGACTGCGCCCTCCTGAAGATTGTAGAGACCCAATAATTCGGCCTCCTGGCTAGAAGCCTCCAAATGCTATGCAACTGGCTGGAAATGTAGATCGGGGCTAGACAAGCCCCCTAGTGAAGTCTCTAGCTGAAAGATGAAGATCTGCCCTTCCAAACTGGCTAGATCCGTTTTCACAGTGCACCCTCCTTCTCTTCAACTCTTGAGAAGCTCCAAAAAATCAAATGGCAAGTAAACCTCTCTCTAAATATGCTAGGAATGATGGCTGAGGCCCTGTAGAGAAAACCCAGGTGACCAATAGTCCAAAAACCTCCTCTAACTCCTGGATCGAATCTTTCTTCCTTCAATGGTGCGCTCCCCTTGCTGAAAATCCCCAAGGTTACGACCTGCTTCTTCCTTGAATGATTGATGGTACCTGTAGCTGCTGTAGAATGGTGTGGGTGGAGTATTGCATCACCGAGACCAATCTTGGATCAAGTGAGGTGGGATCTTTCACCACTGAGTTGACCTCTAGGGTTTGTATTCTCAAAACCCTCAAAACTGTTGTGCCCTAGAGCCCAAAAGAAAAATGCAATAATAATCCAAGGTGAATGAGGAGTGCGCCCTTCCTTTCTTTTGTACCTCGATTCTATTTCTCTGTTGAGTTAGTTAACCCCTAGGGTTAACTCCTCGCTTACCCTCACGTGCTCTTTTCTTTCACTTAGTTACCTTTTCTTTTCAAAGTCAACTTAATAATATAACGTTGAGCTTAGCTGATGGCTTTTAGCTGACTTTCTCCCCATAGTGCATGAGACTGTAGTCTAGTGGGGACAACTAGACTACTGAGTTTCTCCAACCCTCTTCATCAAGAGGTGGGGGACATTACACTCTTGGTGATGGTGCGAACCCTCCATTGGATTCTTTGTTTCAGATCTGAGGCATATTGCTTGGACACCTATTTGGCTGGGAGCTTCTTCTGATTTGTCTGCTGGTATAGAGTGTTAAGTACCTAAACTAGATTTGCAAATATACTTAAAAAATTACCAAGAATAAACCATAAACCATTCACCATAACAATGAACACA
>JZKD02S1666175.1:645131-657763 GCA_000966675.3 Picea glauca | reverse complement strand
ATGCCAAGGAATCAAGATGTGAAATTGGGATGACGAAGGTTCTCTACTTTGGACACATTATTGGAGTGAAAGAGGTACAGGTTCACCAAGAGAAGATCCAGGCCATCATTGATAGACCCTCACCCAAAATACTCATAAAACTCGAGGGTTTTCTTATCATTTGCAACTATTACAAGAGGTTTGTGAAGGGATTCTCCCAACCATGCGCACTCCTAACTGATTTGACTAGGAAGGGGGCATTTAAGTGGAGTATTAAGGCACAATCAACATTTGACAAAATGAAGATGGTGATGAGCACATGTCCTGTATTATCCTTGCCTGGTTTTTCTTAGCCTTTCATATTGGAGTGTGACGCATCAGGTGAGGGTGTTGGAGCCGTTCTCATGCAAAATAGGAATCCAATTGCCTATGAGAGCCACAAATTGAGGGGACCTGAATTGTAGTATACCATTTATGATAAAGAAATGCTAGCCATAATGAACGCGTTGGCCAAATTCAGGCAATATCTAGTCGGAGAAAAATTTGTGGTTAGGACAGAGCATAACAACCTCAAGTATTTTCTTGAACAAAGGGACCTTAATGAAAGGAAACAAAAATGGGTGAGCAAGATTCAGGCATATAGCTTTGACATAGAATATGTCAAGGGAAAGAACAATGTTGTAGCAGATGCCTTGTCCAGAAGACCTTCCGACTAATCCATGTCGGAGATATCAGTTGATTGGAAATCTCATCTATTGGTGGAATACTCTAAAAACAAGTTTACATGTGAGTTGATGGATGGATAACTTCAGGATGACAGGTACATGGTTATAGATGAATGATTTATTACAAGGGAAGGATCTATCTAGTTATGGAATCCTTGTTCAAGAAGATGGTGCCTCAAGCATTTCATGACTCATAATTAGCATGGCATTAGGGTTTTCTTAGAGCATACAGGTAGATATGGGAAAGGTACACTTAGAAGGGTCTCAAGGGAGATGTCATGCACCACATCAAGGAGTGTATGACTTGCCAACAAAAGAAAGATGAGCACACTCACCCAACAGGTCTATTACAGCCCCTCCCCATTCCAGAGCATAAGGGGTAGAGTGTATCTATGGATTTCATTACAGGTCTCCCCAAGGCACATGGGAAGGATTGCGTATTTGTGGTAGTAGATTTGTTGACTAAATTTTCTCATTGTTTTTCCATTTCCATGGATTTTAGTGCATCTGAGGTGGAAGATCTGTTTTTCAGGGAGGTTTTTAGGTTGCATGGATTACCCAAGACGATTGTAAGTGATAGGGACAATATATTATGAGCATCTTTTGGCAGGAGTTTTTTAGGCTAGTAGGCATTGAGTTAACTCCCAACACTAGCTATCATCCACAAACAAATGGACAAACAAAGATTGTAAACAAGTTGGGAAACTGTGGAAGGTAACCTCCGCAATTATGTAGTTGGGAAACAAAAGGCGTGGGTCAACTGACTTTATCTTGGTTAATACTGCTACAACACCAATCACCATATGTCCATTGGGATGTCTACTTTCAAATATTTATACAGTTATGATCCCCTTACTTTTGTTGAGATTGTATTTGGAGATAGCAGGGCCCGTATGGATAAAGAATGGATATAGGAAAGTTTAGACATGCTTAAAGAGCTCAAAGACCATTTGCAAAGGGCTCAAAACCAGAAGAAGTTATATGCTGACATGTATAGAGTGGAGCACACTTTTGAGGTAGGGGACTTGGTGTATTTGAGGCTACAACCATATAGACATGCATCCATTGAGAAAAATGGCATTGAAAATCTCAAACCATGTTTCTATGGGCCTTACAAGATGCTAAGGAAATTTGGGGAGGTTGCATATGAATTAGTGTTACGATAGGGAAGCAAAATCCATAATTTTTTCCATGTATCATGCCTAAAGAGTGCATTGGGGCAACACGCCATAGCTAATCAAGAGCTATCACCAGTTGATGAAGAAGGGCACTTGATCTTAATTCCAGAGGATATTTTGGAGGCGATTGTGAAACAACTAAGGAACATGGACATTAAGGAGTACTTGGTCAAATGGAAAATTTTTCCTGTAGAAGATGCCACTTGGGAGAGTGAACAAGTGCTACAATAAACAGGTTCAAGATTGCTTGTGGGCAAGCAATTTCTAGTAGGGGAGACTGCAATGTTCCCCTCTCCTTGACAAAAACAATTGAGGACTTAGTAGTCTAGTCACCCCTCTAGACTATAGTCTCATGAGTAAACTAGACTATAGTCTCATGAGTAAAAGGGGGTTAGGAGGCACTAAAGTGTCACTGAGGAACTTAATGTTATTTTATTAAAGTGACTTTGATAAAGCAGAATATGATTATTTGACTTCAGGAGAAAATAATGTAATAACCTTAGAAAAAGAAATAAAGTGACTCAACTGAAAATTAGAAGATGGAGGTATAAAAGAGAGAGGAGGGCACCTCACCCCTCATTCATATCATTTTCTCTTGTTGCTTCTTGAGCTATGCAACTTATGTTTTGAGGGTTTTGAGTAAACAAACCCTCCTTCCGATGGTGGATGAGACATCTAATTTAATGCCACTTTGTATATCCTAATTTTTCCCCGCCAAACATGCTTTTGAAGATCTTAAATGGTAACTAAATTGAGTCCTTGTACTCTACCTTCTCCAATCTAGAAATCTACCCTTCTGCTCCATGGAAATAATTGTTAAAATAATAGGTGTGCCTGTTTCAGCCTAGACAATATCACTATATTGTCACCCAGCCATAGGCACAAAGTCCATCGTCGAGCACCTTAACCTTGACAGACAAAATAATTCTGGAAGCAATCACTAGAACCAATAGCAAACCAAGGTAGCTTACCTCTCTCCAAAGCTAGCGTACCAAGCATAAAGTCCAAATGATAACTAAAGATTAAGTCACCACTGCAGCAGCTGCAACTTTCCTCCAGTCATGCTCACCACTAGTCCTTATGAAGTCGTGAGAGTGAGTGAGTACAAATGAACTCAAGCGCCCTCTATTTATAGTACTCCATGACACTTAATTGGGCTGACTTCTTCTTTTGGCGGCTAACAACTAAATATAAATTATTCTCTTGAGACGACTTGTCTTCTAGGGTTATTAACTAACTAATTAGGGTTTCTCTTGCTTCTCAAAATATTCTAGTCTCGTCAAAGCTTACACATAAAGGTTAATACCTCTCGTAACTACCATAACATCAACACTCCCTCCTAGATAGGGAGGCACTATTGGCAATGGTCTTGAGCACAAACATACCATTCTGTTGGTAGCATCATCACAGCCATACATGCTATCTCATGATCACACAGACAAAATTACGAGCACTGTCATCACTATTCATCTAGATATTCTCCATGGAAATCAGAACAAATTCCATCCAATAGAGCACAACTACGTCTATCTATAGTAGTATACAACTACTATCTAGTGGTACACAACCACTCCTAGTAGCATAGAACTACTAACTAGTGATGCACAATCACTACCGGTGGATCACATCCACCATAGTAGCATACAACTACTGTCCAGAGACATACAATCTCCACAACAATCAAATCATATTATCTGATATCATCCTGCATCAACAGTGTCATCAGCTACATCACCTCTAAGCCATATTAGCATGATGTGAATGCATCATATCTAAGTTGTACTGGCATGATCCTGAGTATCATTTACATCATCTCTAACCTGTACTAGAATGAACATAACCAACATAATGCCAATGCATCATCTCTAAGTTGTATGTCCACCTCTACGATGTACTCGCATGACGTAGATCAGTGCCTCACTGTGTAACCTCTAAGCTTTATGATCATCTCTAAGCCGTACTAGCATGACATATCTAGCAAGATGCTAATGCATCATATCTAAGTTGTATGCCACATCTAAGCTATAGTCACATGATCATATCTAGCATGAAACGAACCCCTTGCTTCTTCTCTAAGATATATAGTTATCTCTAAGACTTACTAGCATGACATATCTAACATGATGTCAATACATGATCCAGATTATTTTCGGCACGAAATGAGAGCGGAGATATAACACAGAAATATTCAGAGATATTGCAAGAGAGACAACAATATAATAGAGATATATCGGTAATATAACAAGAGTCAGATATACATTAATACATGATTTCTATTAATGAAATAAATGTACATAGACTGTAAAAATACAGAGTGAAAAACTCCCTAGACTGGTGGAAACTTATCTCTGAGAAGAGATGTGACGGCTACTCGCATTCGCAAGAAGATGATTTTACAATGAGGCTCCAAAAGCCTTTTTATTATAAAGAAAATTCAAAACCCTAACCCCGGAAGATGAAAAGCCAACAGTTTTGTGGACCCTGTTTTGGGTAGTTTGGTGTATCAACTTCCCGGGGGCGTAACTTTGGTATACGATCTCCGCTTGGGGCGAACGATAGCTCATTGGAAAGGTATCGTTGAGGAGATTCATTTAGGGGGCTCAATTAGAGCCTTTCGGTATTTTTGAGAAGCTCGATCCCAAAAAACCTTCATTTAGGCCCTCAAAATGGCCCCAGAAATTAAAAACTGCTAAAAATAGTAAATTACCAAAATTGCCATAAAACTGTTTTGAGCCAGTTGGAAAATGTGGGTGTCCATTGATATCCTCCTGAATCAATCCTCCCTCCTTAGGAAGCAATGGTCTCCATTGTGTTGAGTGCCCAGGGGAGAGAGAAAAACGTTTGTTGAATCTGCATTTTGATGAGCTGCTTGCCTTGTTGGAGAAGTTGTGTTGCTTAGCTTGTTGAAGGTTGTCACGAACATGTGGCTGGAAGGGTTGGACCTTTTTAACCAGTTTTTCTACATGAGATGCCTGTGTGCAAAAGGAATCTTTACACTTTTCTACAATCTTGTCGAATTGCTTCTTCACCTTTTGAACAGATTGTGAAGAAGATGAATTTTATAGTATGAGATACTACCTTGCAGCACTGTTTAGGTGGAATAGTAGTCAAAACTACCTCTGGTATTCTGTAGAGATTACCCCCCAAAGAAACAATGACACTGCGGGGTCGAGACTCATAAATAGCATGGTGCTTCCACATATATGGTTGGCCAAAGAGAACATCACAGACATCCAGTGGGGCAACATCACATAATACCTCATCCTTGAAGGGATGGACGCCATATGACAATCAACATTGTTGGCTGACACGAAGATCTCATCTCTGGCGAAGCCACTCGATGTTGTATTGCTACGGGTGTGGTGTTGTCGAAAATCCCAACTGTTTGACGACCTCTGTTGAGATGAGGTTCTTCTGGCTTCTGTTATCAACAATAAAATGCAGTTGGGTCCCCTTCACCTACATCTGTGAATGAAAAAGACGCTCCCCCTCTTCACGATCTGTTGGTTCTTCTGATTGAATTGATGTAGTCGCGACAATAACAGTGGGGTTTGCATCGATGATTTGTCTTTTACCAATGTTTTCAGAATCAGAGTTTGGCTCCTTGTCTTTGATCTCGGCCACCAATGACTGTTTTAAGCGACATTCCTCGGTGTGGTGCCAAGGGATTTTGTGGAAATAGCACCATTTTCTGGTGTCCTTCTTTGTCTTCCCGTGACCCTTCCTTTCCTGTGGCTTGGACTGGTTTTCGGGAGACTGTTTGTTAGGGTCGTCTTTATCATACTTTGGTTGTTCCAGATTTGTAGACCCAAATTCCCATTTGTTTTGGTGCTTAAATTTCTGCCCAATTTTAATAGCCTATCGATAAGTAGCACAAAGTGATGAGATGTCCACAAAATCCATTTTAGTTTGGTTGTATCTATGTAGAGCCCCACAGTATTTCAGAACAAAATGGCGTTTGGAGTCTTTGATACTCAGCTTGGTGTGCAAGGTATGGAAGGTATTGGTGAACTCCGGAACTGCTTGGTCCTTCTCTTGCCGCAGTATTGTCCATCTCATGTACTGGTCCTCATAGTTTCCAACAGAGTAATATTGTTCCTTTACTGCATCCACAAAAAAATTCCAAGTGGGTTGGGCCCCATATATTCCAGACTCCTCTGTGAAACTTTTCTCCTAGTAAGTTTTCCACCAATGTTTGACATGGGGGAGAGCTTTAAGGAGTGCGAAGGTGATATTTTCCTTGTCGGGAAAATTATGAACGGAGAAATAACCTTCTAACAAATTTAACCATTTGTCTAGGGCATCTGCATCTATCTGACCTTCAAATACGAGAATATCAAAATTAACCTGTACCTTGAAAGGAGAGGTGTTTCCAAAGTGGTTGTTTGATGAATATGCGCCTATTGCTATCGACAGGCGTTGAAGGATGTGGGAAAAATTCTCCATCATTTCGTACCTCTATCGCGTGAGAGCTTGCTCAAGCAACAGATTGATAGAATCATTTTCTCCGTCATTTTTCATTTCTTTCGCCATGGAGGGTTTCTTGGGCGTGCGAGAGAGATTGTCTTCAAGAGAGACAAGCTCGAGACCCAACTTATTATACATGGACCTCGTCGGGGACATGTACTGAAAAAAAAACCCGATCAAGAGCAGCCTGCTCTGATACCACTGATTTTGAGTATTTTCAGCACGAAATGAGAGCGAAGATATAACACAGAAATATTCAAAGATATTGCAAGAGAGACAAAAATATAACAAAGATATATCGAAAATATAACAAGAGTCACAGATATACTGTAATACACGATTTCTATTAATGAAATAAATGTACAGAGACTGTAAAAATACAGAGTGAAAGACTCGCTAGAATGGTGGCAGCTTGTCTTTGAGAAGAGATGTGACGGCTACTCGCATTCGCAAGAATATGATTTTACAATGAGGCTCCAAAGGTCTTTTTATCATAAATAAAATCCAAAACCCTAACCCCGGAAGAAAAATCCAACAGTTTTGTGGACCCCGTTTTGGGTAGTTTGGTGTATCAACTTCCCGGGGGCGTAACTTTGGCATATGATCTCCATTTGGGGCGCACGATAGCTCATTGGAAATGTATCGTCAAGGAGATTCATTTAAGGGGCTTAATCAGAGTCTTCGGTTATCATTGAGAAGCTCTATCCCAAAAAACCATCATTTAGGCTCTCAAAATGACCTTGGAAGTTAAAAACTGCTGGAAATAGTAAATTACCAAAATTGCTAGCAAACTGTTTTGAGCCAGTTGGAAAAGGTGGGTGGCCACCGATATCTAGTTGGATCAATACATAATATCTAAGTTGTATTCCATATCTAAGTTATACTCGCATGGTCATATCTAGCATGATGCGACTCACCAACATTGCCTCTAAGCTGTACTAGCATGAACATAACTAGCATGATGCAAGCATCATCTCTAAGTTGTATGTCAATCTATAAGTTGTACTAACATGATGCTCCTCAGGCCACTGTATCAACAACTCCAACCATCTGTATCATATATGGGTTGTACTAGCATGATCATATCTAGCATGATGCAAGCATCATCTCTAAGCTGTATGACCATATCTAAGTTGTACTAGAATGATATAGACCCGCAACTCACTGACAGTCCATGATGCCACATATCAATGCTCCCTCCCAACCGAGGAAGTCATCTCCTCCCTTTCAACCAAGGGAGAAATCTCCACGAGTCCCAACTTGTCCCTCAAGTATGCAAACTTTATCTTGGACAAAGGATTCATAAAAATATTTGTTGTCTACTCATCAATGGAGATATATTGGAGAACCAGTTCTCCACTATGGACTTTATCACGGAGAAAATAGTACTTGATCTCAATGTTCTTTGACCTGTCATGGAACACTAGGTTCTCTGAGAGCTTCACACAACTCTGGTTATCACAATATATCATGGTCGAATCCAACACCTGATCAAATAGTCCAGAAACCAGCTTACAAAGCCACATTGCTTCCGTACAAGCATCACAAGTTGCAATATATTCTTCTTTTGCAGGGCTAAGTGAAACAAACTTCTGTTTTTTGCTAGCGCATGATATCATAGCAGATCCCATACTGAAACACATACCGGAAGTACTCTTTCTGTCATTTGTACTCCCTGCCTAATCTGAATCAGTAAATCCATGCAACTGTACATCATTGTTTGAGGCATATATCAAACCATAAGTTATCGTCCCACGAAGATATCTCAAGATATGCTTTGCAACTATCGAAGGTTCTTATTTAGGTTCCACTTGGAACTAGCTCAACATGTTCACAGCAAAGCAAATGTCCGTCCTTGTATTCACTAAGTACATTAAGGATCCAATCTACTGTCGGTACATGGATGAGTCTACTAGATCAAAATTAGAATCTCTGAACTTACTCAAATCTGTTATCATGGGAGGTTCCATGGATTTGCAATCCATCATCCCAAACTTTTGAAGGATCTTTACGACATATTTCCCTTGACCTAGGAAGACTTCACCATGCTTCTGCCATACTTCTAATCCCAAGTAGTAGTGCATGAGACCAAGATCCTTCATATCAAATTCAGTGGCTAGCTCCTTCTTACACTGAATAATGAGAGGCTCTGCACCTGTTAGGAACAAATCATCAACATATAACAGTAGAATCATAGGTGCATTATTCACAACTTTGGAGTAGAGATTTGGATCGGCATGACTCTTGGAAAATCCAAGTCTTGTCAAGTAGCTATCAATACGTGCATACAAAGCTTTTGGAGCTTGCTTGTGTCCATACAAGGGCTTCTTCAATTTGCATACATGGGTTTCTTTTGTGTGTACCTCAAAACCTTGAGGTTGCTCTATATATACTTCTTCCTCAATCACTCCATTGAGAAAGACGGTCTTTACATCCATCTGATGTAAACTCCAACCCATGGAAGCTGTTAGAGATATGATGGCTCTGATAGATGTATATCTGGCAAGCAGAGAAAACGTCTCATCATAATCTTCTCCCTCTTGCTGAGAGAATTCTCTAGCCACAAATATTGCCTTGTATTTATCAATACTTCCATATACAACATGCTTTATCTTGTAAGCCCACTTTGAAGTAACTACAAGCTTCTCTTTAGGTCTAGGCACAACTTTCCATATATCATTTTTCATAATAGATTGGTATTCTTCCATCATGGCCTCCTTCCATTCTTTCTGCTTGACTGCTTCCTCAAAGGTTGAAGGTTATGCATTGCCGATACTTGTCATGAATGCTGCATAAATAGAAAACCTTTTGGGTGTCTTTCTTTGTCTGAAGGTGCCACTAGGAGATTTATGCTCTTCTGCTTCCTGCAAGGTGGATTCAAGCCATGTTGGTCTCTTTCTAGTCTTTAGTGCAATAACTGGTTCCACATGTTCATGTGGTGGTTCTTGTTCTTCACTGAGGTGTTCTGGAGAACATGTACTTTCTTCTTTGGTATCTTCATTTTCCTCTTCTTCGTTGGAGTCTATGGAGTCTTCTATAGATTTCTTGAATGCAATCCTTTCATCAAAATTTATGTCTTTCTTCATGTTTTGTCTTTAACAGATACAACCATGTCTTTCTTGAGAAGTCATCTATGAACGTCACATAGTAAAGAGATCCTCCTAGATACTTCATTGGCATAGGACCACATACCTCTGAATGTATTAGGTCTAAGCTCTGTTTGGATCTATTCTCACTGCTTGGAAATGGTTTCTTAATATTCTTCCCAAGTGCACATCCTCTGCACACACCTTCATGTACTGATTGTAAATCCGGTATGCCTACAACCATCTGATTTAGGGATGACAAGGCTTGATAATGAAGGTGAGCATACCTTGTATGCCATAACTCTCTAGGGTTGATTTCATCATGTACTAGATCTTGAGTATTCTGACCTAGGAATTTATACAATCTTCCTTCACGAATTCGAATGACTCTAGTGTCTTCTATCTTTGAATATTTATACCATACAAGAACTTTTCCATCCACAAAAGCTACTCTATCTCCTTTCTCTTCCAAACATGAAATAGATACTAGATTCTTTCTCAGACCAGGAATATATAAAACATTACTAAGATGGATAGAGTTACCAGATTTCATTTTGATAGTAGCTTGTCCAATTCCCTTGACTGCATAAGAATTCTTTCTTGCAAGCTCCATTTTATGAGGTGACTCCTTTTCCTTCATGCTTGAGAAATTCTTAGGGTCACCTGTCATATGCCTTGAAGCTTCACTATCGATTAGCCACATGTCATCTTCAATGGTTCCTGTAAGAGTTGAATAATAGAAGAAATATGTTTCATTACGCTTTGTCTTCTTTGAAGGTTCTTCATCATTGGCAGTTGATGCGTGATGTCTCTCTTTTCTCTTCTTTGTTAGTTTAGGACAATTCCTTTTATAGTGGCCATAATCATGGCAAATAAAGCATTGTACATTTGATGTATCTGTCTTGAACTTCTTTCTTGAATCAAATCTTGTCTTACATCCATGTCTTTTAAACTTTTTTGCAAAGGCTTGAGCATCTTCTTCCTTATGAGGTTTCCCCTTGGATTTTAACCTTGTCTCTTCTTGTGCACAACAGGTCCAAAGTTGTTCTAAGGTTGGGAACTCCTTCCTTGTATTCATGCTTGTAGCAAATGCATCCGATGATCTAGAGAGACCATTGAGTGCTATGTTCACAACTTCATTTTCTGGGATGGCTTCTTCAATAGCTTGTAGTTGATCTCCTAACTGAGAAATCCTCACAAAGTATGAAGCTACGGTGTCACCCTTTGTCATTTTTGTGTGATGGAGTTCATTCTTCAAACTCATCACTTGTCCAATATTTCTAACTGAGAAAAGGTTTGCTAGAGCATCATACATTTTCTTGGATGAGTCATGATGAGAAATGTAGGGTATCAAGTGATCCTTTACAGAGTCCACTAATGATAGCATTAATGCTATTATCCTTGAACTTTTCTAGTGTTGCAATATTTTGAGGTTCCTTCTCTTTTATTGCTTCAAACTGTGGTTCCATGATATTTCTTTTCACGATATCTAGAACTTTATTCTTGGCAAGGATGAGGTCAATCCTTGTCTTCCATGCTCTAAAGTTTGAAGCCCCTTCTAACTTGTTTTTTGACTTCATAGAGTAAGTCATGGATGCATTGACTTTGAATTTTGACTTGGTCAACCTTTGACGTTGACCAAAAACTCAAACTTGACGCCTTGGCTTGCTGAGAGTACCAGGAGGTGCGCTAGGCTATCTAGGAATTAGGTCAAGTGCTTCATTAAAGGTGCCTCAACACGAGGGTAAGGGTTTCATTGTTGCAACAAACTCTGACTGCAACTGCAACCGCAACTGAGCAAATTCTCCCAATGTACCTTCCAGTGGTTAGATTGTCCGAAGATAGTGTGGCCCCATAACCTGTTAAAATAATAGGTGTGCTTGTTTCACCATAGATAATATCACTATATTGTTACCCAACCATAGGCACAAATTCCACCCTGAGAAACTTAACCTTGACAGACAAAATAATTTTGGAAGCAATCACTAGAACCAATAGCCAACCAAGGTACTGTACTTCTCTCCAAAGCTAGTGTACCAAGCAGAAAGTCCAAACCATAACCAAAGACCAAGTCACCACTGTAGCAACTGCAACTCTCCTCCAGTCATGCGTACCACTACAGCTGCTGCAACTCTCCTCCAGTCATGCGCACCACTAGTTCTTATGAAGTTGTGAGAGTGAGTGCGTACAAATGAGTTGAAGCACCCTCTATTTATAGTTCTCCAAGTCACTTAACTGGGCCGAATTCTTCTCTTGGAGGCTAATAACTTAATACAAATTATTCTCTTGAACCGTCTTGTCTTCTAGGGTTATTAACCAACTATTCAGGGTTTCTCTTTCTTCTTGGAATATTCAAGTCTCGTCAAAGGTTACACATAGAGGTTAATACCTCCTGCAACTATCGTGACATCAACAAAAATGTGCCCCTATTCCCCTCATCCCCAAGGAAAACTTTAGCACCTTTCAAGAGGATATCCATTAGACGTTCCTTCTGTGGGACTAATCACTACTAATGAAGCTTCCTTACTATAATATTCACCAATTTTCCATAGGGGACTAGATAACAAGAGTCGAAACATTGAATGATTTTCCACTAATACATGAGAGAGAAAGGTAACAAGGGGAGAGTCATGTAGAGACATAATTTTACTAATCCCTCATTATGTATCTCCCGATCAACACTTGGACAAGTTGGCCTCCTATCTATGGAATCTAACTCAAAGAATTTATGTTTGAACATGATTTTTTGTTCATCTTCTGCAACACACCCTTGTTGCATCTTCTTCTCAATATCCATCACCCCAAGACTAGATTGTGAATGACTATGCTTTTCTACACTATCATTTTGACCTCTTTTAGTTCTTTGCAAGGTCTCGATGGGGCCTTTAATGGGAGATTTCCTCTTAATTCCTACAGTAGGATCCATAATGAGTTTATCTAAGCCCCTTATATCATCCTCAAAGGATCATTCATTAACCCTTCCTTCCATTCCCTCCATTATGAAATATTTTTGGGGATCCCTTTCAACATGTACTTAAATTCTACATCACATACCCCACCCCAAGGGAGCATTCATCCAGACCCTGCAAGCATTTGGATAAATAGTACAGAGAAAACAATGGATAATTGGGGGAGATTTTAATGTCATAAGGTGAAAACACTTGCATTTTAAACAAGTTATTGACTCTATAAGGCTA
>JZKD02S1666175.1:574624-591674 GCA_000966675.3 Picea glauca | reverse complement strand
CTTAAAACTCCCAAGTCAAAGTGAAATTAGAATCATAAAGTAAAGTACAAGGGTAATAGTCTCCCCCCTTTGTGCTTAGAGACTCATAAGCACATGGGGACCACTTTCCAAGGTACCCAAATCTTAACACCTTGATCAATAACTGATCACTACCAATCACATAGAAACTAGTTTGGCACAATAATCTGTCCACACAATCATTTAACATAATACACTGACAAAATACATACACTTACAATATCACTGAGCATAGGTAAAAACTAATATAAAGAAGTTCATGTCCACAAAATATCAAAAATACTATCTAACTCCATGCCTATACTCTGATCAGATTCTATACTATGGAGGATTTAAAACATTTCTATATGAATTGAAGGACCCGCTGTCCCTCCTTCCCATGGGAAATATGATAATATTCCTTTCGGTTCCAAGAGTGCATGCTTGGATAATTGATCAGCCTCCTGATTGAAGTCCTTGTAGATGTGATGAAAGCAGATACCTTAAAATGATGTAGACAGTTCTAATGTTCTGCATTTCCATCCTTCAATGTCAATGGCTTGAAGTTTTCCTTTATGGTTTATCCAATCAATAACCACCTTGGAGTCCCCCAAAATCTGAAATTTTTGAATATTCAAGTGTTTTGGTAAGGGGTGCCCATAATATCGGCTTTGGTGTTTGAACCTTCCCCGCAGTTGAAGTACCATCTGTATACCGTAAACTCTGGGAATTTTATGACGCCCCCAACTTCACAATTCAAACCACCTGCTAAATATGCCCCATCAAAACAAGCAATAGTAAAACCATCAATCTGAATGATCGGCCTCTGTCTTAAGTTCAACAATTTTTGTGATGGAGGAAGCTTGATGAGCGAGCCAAGTGTCTTGTATACGACTGCCCATGTCGAAGGAGATTTCTCATCAAAGATCACTTTGTTCCTTTCAAGCCAAATGTGCCAACACGTAATTGCAACCATCCTTTTTGGTACAGACTTGTTCTTTGTCCAGGAGTCTAAGCAATCTATAAGTGAAGATCCAGCCCAAGAATTTTTTATTTGAAGAGAATGTGAAATACTAGCCCAAATTGTTTTTGCAAAGGTGCGATGTTTGAAAAGGTGGTTGTTGTCTTCAGAGTTTTTCTTATAGAGAAAACAAATACCCGGGCCCTCCCATCCTTTTTTTTGTAATACATCCCAGGATAAAATCCTTTTGTCTGCAGCCAACCATAAGTCCTAAGTCCTCGCAGCTCAGCCAAACCTCTGAGAAAGTGATTGGATCCCGGGCAACAGTGGCTTGAGCTAGAACAATTATCCTTTTTCTATTTAATATGGTAATGATCTCTTCTAGGAGGAAGGATTTTTCACCGATGTCAAGGATCCGATCTCTTCCAATGGAAATGAGATGTTCGGATCTTGGTCGCCAGCTGAGCCAATGGGTGATAACATGTACAGAACGGGTAAGACTATCCCATATTCTAGATGTAGAACAAGTTTTGTGTGACGCCAGCCTAAACCAGTTGATAACCGTTATGTTTGGTAGGTATTTGTCCATTAAAACCTTATGCCAGATACTGTCATGTGAAAATACCCTCCATAGAGTATTTACAGTCAAAGCCGTATTGAAGTGAACAAGGTTTTGGAACCCCCAACCTCCATTCTTCTTTGGTCTAGATAATGTCTCCTACCTACAAAGATGATACTGCTGAGTATCTTTATGACCATTCCATATGAGGTGAAACATCAATTTTCTAATCTTGTTTAATATTGAGTGTGGGATAGCTTCCATAGACATCCAATAAACAGGCTGGCCTTCCAACACTGTTTTAACTAGAATGTATCTACTTCCCAAAGAGAGCCACCTGTTACACCATAATCCAATTTTCTTGGTTAATTTGGCCACTAGCCAATCCCAATCATTTTCCCTATGCACCCCTGTCTTTAGAAAGTAACCCAGGTATCTGAAACTGATCACTAAAAGTATAAGGTAGGACTGTCTTGAAAGGGGCCGATTCTACCTCAGTGAGCCCTTCAAAATGAACAATTGTCTTTGTTTGATTAACCCATAGTCCAGAGGCTTCATAGAATAACTTGATAATTCTGTCGATTTCCTTGCATTCATGTAATCTTGCCCTTGTCATAATGAGTACATATTCCATGAACACTAGATGAAGAATTTTTATTAATCTAGAAACTTTTATACCTGAAAGATTGCCTTCACCAATGCTAGTTTTCAGTAATAAATTGAGGCCTTCCATCAACAGGATAAAAAGCAATGGTGATAATGGACATCCTTGATGTAAACCCCTACCGCTTCTGAAAAAGTCTGTGGCCTCACCATTAAGTAATATTGCAAAGGAAGATGATGTAAAACAATACATGATCCAATTTGTCATCTGGATCCCAAAACTCACCTTTAGAAGGATCAATCTTAAATGATCCCAGTCAATATAGTCATATGCATTCCTTAAGTCCATCTTTAATACAAGCGATTTTGATTTTTTCTTTTTTATGCTGTGGAGGCTCCATGAGTTGTGCCAGTAGCATCTTGAATCCGCCTTCCTTTTAAAAAACCCAACTGTTCATCAGAGAGTGATTTGGAAAGAAAAGGTTTAATCTGGTTGGCAATGATTTTTGATATCACTTTGTAACACAGATTGCACAAAGATAAAGGGCGAAAATTGTCAAATGTAGTCGGTTTGTTGGCCTTTGGAATCAAGGTTAGGAAGGTTGAATTTAAATTTCCCACGATATAGCCTAACCTTCTTGACTCCTCCACTATCGCAAGGAGATCCTCCCCTCTACTAAATCAAAGAAGAAAGTGAAAAATTCAATCGTCCAGCCTTCCGACCCTGGACTCTTATCATCTTTAAAGTGAAATAAAACAGACTTTAACTCCTCCAAAAAAAACAGGATTGTACAATGAGCATGACTCAACATCGGTTAACATCTCATATATCTTGATTTGTTCAGTAGTATTTGGCATGGGCAGGGCCTTATAGAAAATTTTGAAGTATAGGACTACTGCTTCCTTTATGGCTTCCTGTTCGGATATCTTTTTTCTATTTCCATTGGAGATCTCCCAGACATGTTTTTGGACCCTGTTGTGGCTAGCAAAATTGTGAAAATACTTAGTATTATTGTCTCCGCTTGCCATACATATATCCCTGCTACGCAGTCTCCATTGTTCTTCAACACCTCTTAATATATTATTCCTTTCTAATTCCAACTGCATGAGAGACAATTCCGCTTCATGATGTGTAGGATCACCAATCAATAGTAATACTGAATCATTAGTATCTGATTCAAGATTCAATAGCTTTGCTTTGCTTTTGACCATATTCTCTTTATACCAAATTTTTGTTTGCGATTTTAGCACTTTTAATTTTCAAACTATCCTGTTTTGTTTGCCACCTTCGAAAAGGAAAATGGGGTCTTTCCTGATCTTAAAGACTAAATCCACAAATTCTTGATCGTTTAGCCAATGCGCATTAAGTTTGAAAGGATAGGCCTTATAAAGGGGAGGTAATTCCAGTTGTAATAAAATTGGCGCATGATCAGAGATAAAGGGAAACTCTACCCAGGACCTATAAAGGCCAACAACTGATAAAAAACCTTCAACAACAAGAACTCTGTCTAATCTCCTTGCAATCGCCTCTTGACCAGTATGCTCGTTCCTCCAGGTAGGAACCAATTTCGCCAGCTTGATGTCGATTAACTTTTTGGATGTAAATAGCTCTCTGTAATAATCATCTGTCGTTCCAGGCCCGAGAGTTCCTCCCCAGACCTCATCCGAAGAAAAAATAATATTCAGGTCCCCAGCAATGATCAAATTTTTAATATACAAAATACCACTGTCTTCCATCGATTTCCATAAGAGTTTCTAATCCAAGCACGGGCCATATATATTAAGAAGTTATATCTCTTAGTTTAAATTACACCTGCATGTTCACAGAATACCAACAATAGTAAGATATGGAACCAATTCATATAAATTAGGATCCCAAGAGACTAACAATCCCCCCGAAGTACCCACAAAGTTTATTGCACTCGAAACCCAGGAGGGGCGCAAAAGGTGCATGAAATCTCGAGCTTTCTGAGCATTTATGATCCAAGTGGATATCAGTGGCCACCCACCTTTTCCAGCTGGCTCAAAACAACTTTCTAGCAATTTTGATAATTTACTATTTTTAGCAGTTTTTCGGGTCCTGAACTTCCGGAGCCGTTTTGAGGCCCTAAACGACGTTTTTTCGGGTATGTTGCGGTTGCAAATTTTTGACATGAAATTTTGTGCAACTGTTGTCGTCCTCAGATAGATCTTTCCAATGGGCTATCATACGCCTAAAATGAAGATCATATGCAAAAGTTACGGCCCCGAGAAGTTGATGTACTGACTTACCCAAACGGGGTCGACATGACTTTTGGCGCTTCATCTCCTAGGGTTAGGTTTTTGGATGTTTAGGAAACTCTTGTTTATTGTAAAAAGGCCTTGAGAACCTCATTGTAATGATATTCTTGCGAATGAGCGCAGCCGTCACATCTCTTCTCAGAGATAAGCCACCACCATTCCAGCAAGCTTGTTTTCGCTGCATTTTACAGTTTCTAGCTTATTTCTTTATTGAATGGAAAACCAGTTTTACTGTATCTCTATTATTTTGTGTTAAGCACCCGTTAATAATCTGTATTCATTTCGTTCTGCTCATAAAATCCAGATCAGTGGTATTAGAGCGGTCTGTGCCTTGTCGTCTTAATGCATGTCCCCAACGAGGTCCAAGTACAAAGACTTGGGTATCGAGCTTGTTTCTCTTGAGGACAAAAGCTCTCGCACGCCCAAATGACCTCTAATGGCCGGAGAAAAGAAAGATGACAGGACAGGAGATCCTTTCAAACTGTTTATTGAGGAAGCCCTCATGCAACAGAGGAACGGGATGATGGATAGTTTCGCACAAATTCTTCGGCGGCTACCAACAGGCGACACATCTTCTTCGAACGGAGGCGCTACCCCCTTCAAGGTACAAATAAACTTCGATATTCGTATATTTGAAGGTCAGATAGACGCAGATGCTATAGACAAGTGGTTGAATCTACTAGAAGGGTATTTTTCTATCCATAACTTTTCGAATAGAGAAAAGATTACTTTTGCACTCTTCAAAGTCGTTCCCCATGTCAAAGATTGGTGGGAAATGTTCTGTGAGCAAAATGAAATAGAGGAACCCTCATTATTTTCAGTCACGGCCACCTGGGAATCCTTCAGGGATGATATTAAGGAACAATACTACCCTGTCGGAAGTTATGACGACCTGTATACCAAATGGACCACATTGCGGCAAGAAAGAGACCAAGCAGTGCTAGATTTCACAAATATCTTCCATACCTTGCGCACCAAGATGGGTATCAAAGATTCAAAGCGACATCTGGTGCTCAAGTATGACCGTGCTTTGCATAGATACATCCAGACCAAAATGGAATTTCTGGACATCTAATCCTTGGGCGTGGCCTACAGATATGTCGTATAAATCGAGCAGAAGCTCAAACAAAAGACACGGCTATTTGGGCCTGGGAACCCCGCACAACAAAAGCCAGGAAAGGGCAGCTCAAACCCACAGAACAAAACACAGAGCAAAGATGGACAGTATTAGGACAACCAGTCCAAGTCGCAAGCAAAGAAGGACACCGGAAAGACAAAGAAAGACACCTGGAAGTGGTGGGACTTCCATAAGAGCCCTTGGCATAACACTGTTGACTGCCGCTCAAAGCAGTCACTGGTGGCCGAAGTTAAAGCCTATGAATCAAATGCGGATTCTGACTCTAAGCCAGAACCAAAAGGGGAAGATGCATCATTGATGCGAAACCTAGTGCCACTGTTGCTACCACCAAGCTCCAGCATGGTGAACCAGACAAGCCAGAAGAAGGAGAGTGCCTCTTCCATTCACAGATGTGGGTAAAAGGCACCCCATTGCACTTCATTGTTGATAGCGGTATCCAGAAGAACCTCATCTTAGCAGAGGTCGTCAAGCAGTTGGCCCTGCCAACAACGCTGCACCCACAACCCTACACCATTGGATGGCTCCGCCAAGGAAGCAATCTCCGCGTCAACCAACAGTGCCGACTGTCGTACGACATCAAGCCCTTCAAAGACGAGGTATTGTGTGATGTTACTCCTCTCGAAGTTTGTGATGTTCTTTTGGGCCAACCTTATTTATGGAAACGTCATGTTGTATATGAGTCTAGGCCTCGTAGTGTTATTATTACTTTGAACAGGAAATTATACAGGATACCTGAGGTAGTCCCACCTAGTGCTATTTCCTTGATCTCTGCTAAGCAATGTAGGAAGGTCATCTCTCAGATGGGGAAGTTTGTCTTCTTCGTGATTCGCTCTAAGAATAAGCGAAAGATCACAACCACATCTAGGGTCTCTGCGGTCGACCTCTCCACACAGAAGAAGAAAGTAGATAAGGTCGTGGAAGAATACTCAGATATCTTCTCTTCACCTACATGGGTACCTCTGCACTGCCAGGTCAAGCACCCATCGATATGACCCCCGACACACCGCTGCCCAATGGGCCAGTCTATCGTCGCTCTTTGTTAGAGAATGAGGAGATCAAGCGATAGATCCAAGAGCTACTCCACAAGGGGCACATCCGTCCCAGCTCATCACCTTGTGGGAGCCCAATCGTGCTGGTACAGAAGAAAGATGGAACTTGGAAACTCTGTATTGATTACCGGGCTTTGAATAAAATCACAGTTAGAAATCGATACCCGAATCTCCAAATCGACGACCTCTTTGATCAACTTACAGGGGCCAAATACTTCAGTAAGATTGATTTGAAGTCTGGCTACCACCAGGTCCCAATAGAACAGACAGATGTATGGAAGACCGCCTTCAAGTCAAAGGAAGGCCTTTTTGAATGGTTGGTCATGCCCTTTGGTTTGACAAATGCTCCAGCCACTTTCATGAGTATGATGGACGATATCTTGCGACCATTCACCAATACTTTTGTAGTGGTATATCTGGATGACATTCTATATTACAATAAGATTTGGGCCGAACACTTGCAGCATATTCAGCAGGTTCTGCACACCCTGCGACAGCACAAGCTATACACCAACTTGGAAAAATGCTCCTTCGGCATGGGCTAGGCCCATTACCTGGGTTACATCATTGATCAACATGGTGTACATGTGGATCCAACCAAGATCCAAGTCATCTATGACTGGCCAGCCCCAACCACACACACTGAGCTTCGGAGCTTCTTGGGCCTTGCCAATTTCTACCGTAGGTTCATGCTGGGATTCTCCCATATGGCATAGGCCTTCAGCCAAATAAACAGGGGTGGTGGTAAGGAAAAATTTGCGTGGGGTCGGTCCCAACAACAAGCGTTCGATGATTTGAAGTAGCGCTTGTGCTTAGCCCCAGTACTTTCACTACCAGACCTGCAGCATCCCTTTGAGATCGAGACAGATGCTTCAGACTATGCTATGGGCGTCGTTCTCACTCAACACGGCCACCTCGTGGCCTATCATAGTGAGACACTGTCTATAAGTACCCTACTAATGACAAAGAAATGTACTCCATTGTGTAAGCCTGTTTCCAGTGGAGACATTACATTCTTGGGAAGGAGACAGTCATCCACACTGATCATAAGCCATTGTAGTTCATGGAGACACAGGGAAAATTGCAGAATGACCGCCATCAAAAGATGTCCACATACTTGCAGCAATTCCACCTCAACATCAAGTATAAAACAGGAAGCACCAATCATGTCGTTGATTGCCTTCAGCAGACCACCAGTCACGGCACTCACCACAGTGCTAGACTCTTGCGGCTATGAGACCTCTGAATAGCTCCAACTCTATGAGACAGACCTTGACTTCGCTGCCACCTACCAAATGTTGGGTGCAAACGCAGTTGTTGATAATTTCCATCTTCAGGATGGGTTGTTGTGTTGTCTGGGCCATATCTGTGTTCCATCAAGAGAGTGAGCGAAGCTGATTTGGGAAGCCCACTACAGTCAGGTGGCAGGACACTTCGGTGTCGAAAAGACAGTGGCGATGCTACAGAAACATTTCTACTGGCCGAAACTTCGACAGGAGGTCAACAAGTATATCAGGTCCCATCCCTCTTAAATTTAAGGACAGTAATAACATCACTTAGCCCTCGCCAAGGCTTTCATTGCTCTAAGAGCCCCACTATCAGTGGAGGAAGGAACATAATCATCGGTCTCTGAAGTTTTTTGTGCCAACTTTTTTCGGGTACTTCGTGTCTTAATAGGAGAGATTTCTATGCCCAGGCCCCTAGACCGGGCGTATTCTTTCCTAGACCCCCAAGGATGATCCTTTGATGTAGATGCCTCCAAGTTTGCCGATGGAACATGAATAACCTTTCCCAAATATATAGGCAGTTTGATAGAAGTGTTTTTATCCCAAATGAAGGGACTCATCCTCCTCAGACTCTCTGTAACTAGGCTCCATCACAGTGTCTATCATCGCTGGCAGGGAGAGGGAAGGGAATGTTCTCGGGTGCCAGGAGCTAACCAGCCGAGGTAAGGACATCTAAGGTGACTCTACAGGAGTGGTAGAAGGTAAACCAAGAGAACCAGACAAAAATTGCTCAGAATCCGGGGAAGGGGAAGTAACCACATCATGTGGTATCGCCGAAGTCACCACAGCTGGAATATTTTTGTCAGTTCCCCCCTCAAAATGCCCCTTATCTAATGATGTAGATGAATGAAGCCAATGGGAATTTTCCAAAGCGTCCCTTTCCGAATGAAATAAAGACAAAAATAAAGTAGGACAAAAGTATTTTAATTTACCTGTAAGAGAAGTCGTCATTTCCGCCTGACTTCCTGGCTTGGTTCCATAGTGAAGTGGTTCACAACCGAAGGAGTCTACTTCATTAAAATAGTCAGGGGGATCTTCTTGTAAAATAGTATCTTCTGACCTCTCTTACGTTATCTTACCAGTGCAATCACAACGTAGATAGCCAGTGCAACGACACCAGCTACATCGGAAAGGAATTCCCAAGTAGTCCAACCGCTGAGTGATATGACGTCCACGCCATTCAATATCAAGAACCTCTGGTAACCCTTCATGGATATCAACTTCCACTAAAATCATCCCCACTTTCCTAGCAGAGTTTTCCAATGTCGGATAATCCAGAGTGATAAACCTCCCGAAAGCATCACCAATCGTCCTCAGAGCTCCTTCGTTCCACAGATGCATAGGTGGACCCAACAATAGAACCCACATATGATAGAGCTGAAAATGTCCTGTCATCGGGTCAAAAGCCACCTACCACCGTTTCAGCATAAGGATGCTGCCCCCATGAACCCATAATTTGTTCAACAATAATGAAGCATCTTTCGAGGTTTTGCAAATAAAACCCATCCAGCCCTTCGTAAGGAAGAGAATCTCGGGTGCATAACCGAGTAAGGGAACCCAGTTTTTAACAATCCAGTCCGAGACATGACCATTAGCGAGATAGGAGTATGATAATCTACCTACCAAGCCACAGAGGGCCAGCCTGCAGTTCTCTTCTAGACCCATGTCCAAACCCAACACCATCCTCCTAACCCTCTTATTTGCCTTCCACACCTGCCTCCGAACACCAGTTAGGTTAGTAGGTTTATGGGTTTTCCAAAGTCTATCCGACGAACCAACACCCCTTACACCCATCTTTGGAGTATTTACAGACTTTGGCTCTCTCGTTGGAAGCTTAGTGCTCGCAGATACAGGGGAGATAGAGCAAAGATTTGGAGTGGAAACAGTCGCTTGATTCGAAGTAAAGCCAGGAGTAGTGGTCAGAAACAGAGTGTTAATGCCTGGAGCATTGGTCAGTTTAAGTGATGTGCGGGTTAATGAGCCAGGTACCTCCCTGATGCCACTCAACCTCGTCCTCTGCACTCATTAGTGCTATGATGTCTTCGATTATGTCGGCACCGTCAACGGGTTCCATAATACCACCACCTGTTTAGCACTTATCATAAATTTAACATAGTGCATTCACCCATAACGGGGATTAAATGCTGGTGGTTGGGTTCATTATACCAATGAACATAGTATTAACCAAGAACTAACTCCATAAAACTTAATAAATAAGTTGGCTCCAACTGCGAGTAAGACAAACGATCACCACCAGACTATCAAGGGACTGTTGATAACAAGGTTCAATTACACAAACAGGAAATAAAATATTAACTGGGCCCCGTGTCCAAAGAACTCTGCACTAATAAATACCGGCGTTGGCTAAACGTTCTACCTTTTGGGTTTTTTCGCCGGAATCCGACGATGTAAATCTGGACAAAATCGCTATTTTCTATTGTTTAAATTGTGTTTATGAATGCATAAATGGATTCAGCCTGCTGAAAAACCCATGAGGCACTTGGATTATACAAACTTAGCCACTCAAATCTGCAAATCCAACCATTCCTCACCGGATTTCGGGCAAACTCAAACAAAGAAAGTCACCGGAAAACTTCCAAAAGGTAGAATGTTTAGACCAGTGCATAAATACCACTGCTAGTCCCGCTAAAAACAAGGAGGGAGACCTATGTTAGAGGAGAGTCGATAGTTGATTCTACGCCGCTTGAACTCGGCTCCTTATAACCTAAAACCACACTAAAAAACAGTAGTGCTTCCATAGGTATAAACCTCTACACCTATCCTCCGCCTAGAAGGATCGTCCATCCTCCTGATCGCTGATCACCTGCCATTGTTGGAGCTCTAAAATCCCGCCCAGTTGCAGAGTTCAAAATTCTCACCCAGTCCTATAGAATATTTAAAAGATCTTCATGAAATATGTCCTATAGAATGATTATTTCCTTCTTTCTTGATTGAATGTGTGGTTGTGCTGATAAGAAGATACTAAATATGTAAGTCCTTGAATGATAAGGAAAAATTCCAACCAAGCTTTAACATACTCCATTAAAGTTCAAGGAGTAACAATTAATGTAGAAAAAGATTATTTAATGTAGCAAAAGATTAGTTTTTATAACCAAGTATTTATATGTTATATTGAAGGCTTGATGAAGTTTTTATGATGTGTCTTTGTATATATGTGTGTCTTTCTTTATGAAGTCACTGCCTTATTTAATGCCACGTGGTTGTGCCTTCTATCCATCTTATACCCATGCCTCACCCTTGTTGCCTTTTTAAACAAAATGTCTCCATAGTCACTCTATAATTAACTAATTATTTGAATTCCTTTGGATGGGATAATACATTGAAGTCTTGATGTATAGGATCTCAGCTTCTAAGGGATATATAATGGTTTTCCATTTGTAGTGGAAAAGGTGTTTACAACATTGCAAAAAATAAATTATTTCATTTTGATGAAATATGTTAATAGATAAATTATTTCACAAAGATAAAGTTATTTTGATGAAATTTGTTAATAGATAGTGCATCTGGCAAATTACTTAAAAAATTAGATAACATCGTTGCAAACCACCTTTGTCACTTGTTCAAACTCTGATTAAGATCTTGCCTTGATTTCATTGCATTACTAGACATCGATTTGCCAAATGCTAAATACCCATAAAAACAGGCACCATAGTGGGTATTGTAAGTTACTTTAAAAATTTTAATTGAGTTAAAGAATCTAAACTTGTTGCAAACAACCTTTTCCAGAGATTGTTGGATTTAATATCATCGATCTTAAGTCCACATACGAGCCCCCAAGCTAGTGGACTAATTTGAGCACATATGTTTGGTTGTGATAAATATGTTTTTATTCTAGTTTGACAAAGAGAGGTACATGTATGTTATAAATCGAGTTTAAGAAAGAGTTAAATCGAGTTTGAGAAAGAGAAAAAGATCTAAAATTACCTGCAATGTTTTTTTATTTATGAAATAAAATAGTAATAGCTAACTACATTTCCTAACTATACTACTTAGGTTCACACTGAGTGCTAAAGCTAATGCACTATTCCAAAATTATTTTTTTACATTTCATTACATGTCATCTTATGTATGCTGGATTTAATATCATCAACATTTATGTAGTTTGTTGCTGTAGAATTGGAAGTTACACCCTTCATTTCATCTTATGTATGCTGGATTTAATATCATCAACATTTATGTACTATGTTGCTGTAGAATTGGAAGTTACACTCTTCAGTGCGTGGGATAAACGTGTGGAGCATTCATTCATAAAATCTGCCAACAATATCGCCTCTGCTTGGGACTTCTCCAGGATAGATCTCAACACCTGGACCGATGAGTTGCTCCCACATGACTTCACAGGGACTTACCAAGTGGATTGATGAGTCGCTGTAATGTGGCCCCAAAACCCATCATGAGTCTAAAAGAATAACATGATTCCACTGGATGAAGTCTATTTAGTGTTGAGACACTGCGTTCACAAAACTACAAAAGATAAAAGGGCTTCTTCTCACACAATATGCATCAACTTGAAGTGGAGGAATTAATATTTTAATGATATCTGATGTGAGTAAAATAACATTTACAGATGTTGAGTCAACCCAAAGCTGGGAAACAAACCCCATCTTAAGTTCAGAAGTCTAGCTGATCACTTTCGTCGCAATTATATTCTTGTACTTGAACTCCACCTATTTATCAGAATTAGCATTACCATTCTATTTCAGACTCCTTTTATATCCACCATGAAAATGCAATTTCCCTCGAATCAATTCCCTGTTATTTGATTTCAATTCCTGCTGTGCATTTTTCTCTCCAACAATTTCTAACTACTTGGCTAGATCAAGGAAGTCAGTTTCACCCGCAAGGAAACTCTCATCTGCAGCTGATGCTTGCAATCATTATTACCCAAAACCATTTCATCTTTCCTTTATGATTCATGGAGAAACCGTGTGCTTCCAATGCTTATCATACAATTCATGGAAATTTGTAAAGTTGTCATTTCCCCGTGCAAAATTTGTAACGACCGTTGAAGTAGCGTGGATAAAACCAGTTGGGACATTAACCCGCAAATCCCTCTTTTTGCATCGCAAAACAAATGGGTCAAGGTGAATATTGCGGGAATTGCAAGGTTGACAACCCTTGCAAGAATGATCACCAAGTGGCACATCACGGATTGTTAAGTTGCCCATAGAGTGCTTGCCAAGTGGTGCCATAGCGTTGGCAAAGTGGCACAACGATCACCAAGTGGCACATAGATTGTTCACCAAGTGACATAATAGAGCGTGGGCCAAGTGGCAAATAGAGCACGTGACACAATGTACTCTTAGCCAAATGACATCATAGATGACCCGCAAAGTGGCACCAAAACTGTGGCCAAGTGACACCATTGATTGCCCTCTAAGTGGCACCATAGCCTTTAGCCAAGTGGCAATGTTATGGCCTGCCAAGTGGCACCGTTGATCAAATGCCAAGTGTCCCATAGAGTGCTAGCGAAGTAGCACAATTGAGCCATGTTGCACCATAGACAGAAGACAACATGGTCTGGGCTTCGAAGAACACATCGTAGTCAAATAAAAAATATATCTAACGAGCTAGCGCTCCTCAGGGGCATCCAACTACCTCCTTGTATGGTGTGGTGAACGCAACTCATGGTTCCAGGTCATTCGGTTACAGTTTCGTTAAACACCAACTAACTAATCTTTCTATCCAGCTAGCGCTTCTTCAGGTCATCCAACTACCACCGCTATGATCCTTCTGCTAGAGGATAGAAATATAACGATAACGTCTAGTTCCATACCACCCAACGCTTAGAGGTAAATGCTTCGTACCCGTATTACTATTGAGTGATGGATAGATTTGTTTTTAAACGAGGAGAGCCATAAGCGTTATTGCTGAATTGCAGAATCGCGTTCCATAAAAAGAGCACATATCATTGACGTGACTCCATTATGGATAGTCTTTCTCCATCGAGGAGAGGCGAGATCCATAATGGAGAGGCGAGATCCATAATGGAGTATTGATAATTGGGTGTTTTCGTTTGACATATATAGCGATCTCTATCCATAATTTCGTACCGTGCCATTGTATATAAAGAACCAAAATCGATGTCAGTGGCACAAGCAGTCTTGAACGATTATTCATTTCTTCGGAGAGGAATCAATCGCCCTTTAAATAAGACAAATATCACAGCAAATGTAGAAAGCACTCGATGCATCCGTGGAAGGGGGATAACACATACAATTCTTTGAGGACAAGCATGCCCCTCACTATGACATTCGACGTACAAATGGGTAGTTAGACTCTTCACCTGTTAGAAATAATAGGTGTGCTTGTTTCACCGTAGACAGTATAACAATATTGTCACCCAACCATAGGCACAAAGGCCACCTCGAGCACCTTAACCTTGATAGAGAAACCTCAACGCCTTAACTAATAGCCAACCGAGGTAGCATACTTATCTCCAAAGATAGAGTACCAAGCAGAAAGTCCAAACGATAACCATACAGAAAGTCCAACCATAATCAAAGACCAAGTCACCATTGCCGCTGCAACTCTCCTCTAGTCATGCACACCATTTGTCCTTATGCACTTGTGAGAGTGAGTGTGTCAAAAGAGCTTTAGCGCCCTCTTATTTATAGTCCTTCAAGTGAACTAACTAGGTCGACTTCTACTTCTGGAGGATAATAATTTAATATGAACTATTATTTTGAGCCGTTTTGTCTTCTAAGGTTATTTCCTAACCTTCTAGGGTTTCTCTTGCTTCCCGAAATATTCTAGACCAGTTAAAGGTTACACGTCGAGGTTAATACGTCCCGCGACTACCATAATATCAACATTCCCTCCTAGCTAGGGAAGTATTAAAGGCAATAGTCTTGAGCACAAATAGACCATTCAACCGGTGGCATCATCATAGCCACACAGTCTAACTCATGATCAAATCACGAGCACCATCACCACTATCAGTGTCCTATGATATCATCAATTGCATAATCTCTCAAGGCCATACTCCATCTGAGTAATGGGCATGATGTTGAAGAAGTTAGTCACTCAATAGAGTGACACAAGGAGCATTCTTCTAATCCGAACATGCATCCTAGAAGAATAGTTGTCCCAATAGATGTTGAAAGCCCCACAATGGGCTACAAGGATCATTCTTTTAATCTGGACCTTACGTCCTAGAAGAATGTCCGTCCTCCTAGATGTTGAAAGCCACCCTATGGGCTACAGAGACCATTCCTACAAGAATGTCAGTCCCAGACTATTTTCTAATTGGTTCATATGTACCATAAAGATCAATGCCTACCCATATGCCTTAGAAAATATCGGTCTTGAACCATTTTCCTAATTGGGTCACAATGCAACATGGAGAGAATGGGTCTCTGCCCCTAGGGAATGATTGTCCCTGATCATTGAACCTGGACCATTCAACCTAACTGGGCCATTCTTTCAGCACGATTCACAGTGCAACCTGAAGAGAATGAATCTGTGTTAGGGAATCATTCTCTGGGCCATTTCCTACATAAATGATTGTCCTGCACCAACCTCCTACAACAGACCAATCTTCGAAATTGCTCACAACTGTGAACTTCAAAAGAAAATGACTTCCTGCAGAGGCATACCATTCTACTTGACCACTTCTCAGAGTGACTACCAAGGAGAATGATTGTCCTAGACCATTCTCCCACACTGGCTACAAGGGGAATTGTTGTGCATGGTACATCAACAATATGTTGGACCATTTTCGTTACGAAAATGACTATCTGTTCTAGACCATTTTCTGAACTGGGAAATGATTGTTCGTCAGAAATCTTGGACCACTTTCCGGACTTGAAAGTGACTGCCCAACCTAGACCATTTTCCAAACTAGAAAATGACTATTCGTCAAGAATCTTGGACCACTTTCTGGACTGGAAAGTGACTGCCCAACCTGGACCATTTTCCAAATTGGAAAATGACTGTCCATATATCAATAACATATCAGTTCACGCTCCCAACCTGGGGAGTAATCACTTACCTTTCCAATAAGGAAGTCATCTCCACGAGTCCCAACTTGTCCCTTAAGTACACAAACTTTTGATCTTGGACAGAGGCTTTACCAAAATATCTAATATCTACTCATCTGTGGACATATACTGGAGAACTATTTCTCCCCTCTGGACTTTATCACCGAGAAAATAGTACTTGATCTCAATATGCTTCGACTTGTCATGGAACACCAGGTTTTCAGAGAGTTTCACATAGCTCTGGTTATCATAATATATCATGATCGAATCCATAACCTAATCAAACAATCTAGAAACCAACGTATGAAGCCACACTGCTTCCATACAAGCATCATAAGATGCAATATACTCTACCTCTGCGGTGCTGAGTGCAATAGACTTGTGTTTCCTGCTAGGCCATGATATCATGGGAAACTAAAATATATCAAAGAAGTACTTCTTTTGTTATCTGCACTCCCTTCCCAATCTGAATCTATAAATCCATGCAGCTGTATATCATAACTCAAACATCTCACGAAGACATTTTAAGGCATGCTTTGCAATTATTCAATTCTCATGGCTAGGTTCCACCTGGAACTATTTTCAAAACAAAGCAAATATATGGTTGAGTATTTGTCCAAATACATCAACGAGCCATTCAATTGTCGATACAAGGACAGGTCTATTGGATCAGAGTCTCTCAACTTCTTCAGATTTGTCATCATGGGAGTTTTCCATGGATTTGCAATCCATAATCCCTGACTTCTGAAGAACCATTTTCATACACTTCCTATGTCAGAGGAAGTTTTCACCACGCTTCTGTTGTACATGAGAGGGTATGCGTCAAGTTGCTTAAATCCATACAAGGTCTTCTTCTATCTGCATACATGAGTTTCTTTCTGGTATACTTCAAAACCTTTAGGTTTCTCTACATATGCTGCTTCTTCAATTACTCTGATGAGAAGACTAGTCTTTTCATCCATGTGATGTAAACTCCAACCCATGGATACTACAAGAGATATAATGGCTCAGGTAGAGGTATATCTGGCTACTGGAACAAGCAGTCATCATAGTCTTCTCCCTCCTTCTGGGAGAACCCTCTAGCCCTGAATCTCGCCTTGTATCTATCAAAGCTTCCATTTATAAGTCTTCACAGATTCTTCAATGGATCATATCATTGTGGATTGGCTCCCTC
>JZKD02S1666175.1:544666-563186 GCA_000966675.3 Picea glauca | reverse complement strand
TTCAATCATTTTTAGGAAAAATAAATTTCTTGAGAAGATTTATTCCTAACTTCGCTGAAATTGTTAAATTGATTACAGATATGCTCAGAAAAAACAGTGAAGTAAAATGGGCAGCAGAAGCTAAGGCATCTTTTTCCCACATTAATAAGGTTATAAGTGAGGCACCAGTACTAGCGAGTCCAGATTATCTCAAAGATTTTCTTATTTTTTCATTTGCCTCAAAACATACGCTTGCTGCTGTACTCCTTCAGAAGAATGAAGAAGGTTTCGAGCAACCGATAGTCTTCTTTAGCAAAAGTCTCTGAAATGCTGAACTCAAATATAATATAATGGAAAAGCAAGCGTATGCTATGGTAAAAGCATTGAAAGCTTTCAGGACTTATGTTTTACATTCTAAAGTGATTGCATATGTACCCACTAGTGCCGTAAAAAATATCTTGGTTCAAGCAGACAATGATGGTAAAAGATGAAGATGGCTTGCAAAAATTCAAGAGTTCGACTTGGAGGTTAAACCGACCAAATTGGTAAAAGGACAAGGTTTAGCTAAGCTTTTAGCTGAATCCAATTCCAGGGCTCTTGGGATAAACAGTTTTCAGGAGGAAGAAGGATGGGTAGACGTGAATGAACTCGAGGACCAAATAGTCGAAAACAGAATCGAGGAGAAATTCGCGTTGTCAAATTGGGACAAGGACATAGTAACATACTTATTAACTTTGAAATGTCCTGCTAACTTGTCTCCATCCAAAGCTAGAACGCTAAAGTTGCATGCAGTTAAATACTGTATTTTTGAAAAACGATAATACTGGAAAGAGCCACTTGGTTTTCTCTTAGTCTGTCTGGTCGAATCAGAAATAGAAGAAGTTATAGGTCAATTTCATGAAGGAGTCTGTGGAGGACACCATGCTTGGAGGGCTACAACATATAAAATCCTAAGGGCCAGTTATTACTGGCCTAAAATTTTCCCAGATGTCATTGCTAAGGTACGAGCTTGCAGCCCTTGCCAATTCTTTGCAGGAAAACATAAACTACTAGCGATGCCATTGGTCCTAGTCAAGACAGAAGCTCCTTTTCAGCTATGGGGACTAGACTTCATAGGGGAGATTAATCCTCATTCAAGTGCTCAACACAGATGGATCCTGACCGCTACAGACTATTTCACCAAATGGGTGGAAGCTATCCCAACAAGGAAGGCCACTGATTCAGTAGTTATAGACTTCTTAGAAGAAAATATCTTGTCTAGGTTCGGTTGTCCTAGGAAGATAGTCACATACAATGCACAAGCTTTTAAGTCTATGGCAATGGTCAGCTTTCGCCAGAAATATAATATTGTGCTGGGTCATTCCACAACATACTATCCTCAAGGAAATGGTTGGGCATAATCTTCTAACAAGAGCTTAATCAGTATAATCAAGAAAGTCTTAAACAAAAATAAAAAATCTTGGCATTTGCACAAAAAAGTCTATCGGTACTTATCCCTTTCAAATGGTATATGGAACAGATGTAGTGTTACACATAAATCTAGCACTTCCTGGATGAAACTATGGCAAGACGAGAAGGAAGAACCAAACCCTCTCACAAGAAGGATAAATCAGCTGATTGAAGTTCAACAACACAGGGCTGTAGTGAATGAAAAGTTGCAGAAGTACCAGGATGACATGAAGATATTATTTGATCGTAAAGCCAAGGACAATAATTTTCTCCCCGAGGATTTGGTTTTGAGGTGGGATGCTCGAAAAGAAGATTCAGGAAAAAATGGTAAATTTGATCATATTTGGTATGGACCATTTAAGGTAGCATCTTCCGAAGGAAAAAATTCGTTTCTGCTTGAAAATTTGGATGGTAAGATCTTGAATGCCCCTGTTAATGGGCGTTTTTTAAAGCATTATATGGAATAATTAATTTATAAAAGATCTCATTGTATATACCGTTTTGTTTTTCATTTTTAGAAGTCTATTCTCATTTTGTAAATAAATAAAAATAGGATAAAAATTAGTTAAGTTTTTATACCAAAGTAATAATAATAATAATAATAATAAATAAGAAGAAAAGAGTCCAAAGAGTTATTTTTGAAATCATAACTTTTTTTTTATGGCTTACAAATTGTTGAACATCTCCTTTAATACCATCGATACTATCTTTCACGTTTCTGGGTTTTTTCATCAAAATAGGAAAGATTATGTATTAACCTTGAAAATCAACAAATGATTAAATTCAGTAGGACTATTTTTCATAGTTCTTATTCTCTGACTAAAAATGGTTATGTTTGGGTTGATTCTGACTCTCTTAGGTTTCTTGGCAGTTTGTCTGAGGATTTAAGCTTGCTCAAAAGAAAACCCTTGAAATTAAATCTTTCCCTTTTTCTCTACAAACTGAGGAGTTTTGAAAGTTGAGAAAAATTGGTCTAGAATAATCAAAACAGGTTGACAAGCCTCTATTATAAATTTTTACACAGATAACCACCCCTGATATTTTAAGTATCACTGATTTCCCCTGCTTCGTATGCACAAGCTAACTATAAGATAGATGGTGAAAGAAAATTCATCTTTGATTGCCCCCATTTAGTCCCACAGACGATGAAAGGAAATTCATTTAAATGATTGCCCTCATCTAAATAGAAAAGAAACAGATAACTTCACCGGGGCACTGAATAGGCCTGCTGGCAGTGAAGCAATATCTGAGTATAAATATATAATTAGCACTCGAAGCGGTGAAATGAAATTCAGTAAAAAGGGACAGATAACTTCACTGGGGTACTGAACAGGCCCGCTGGCAGTAAAGCAATATCTGAGGTGTCTGTAAGGTTGTTATACTTATCTATTACTCTATTCTAGTTATCAGTTTTTCAAAACCGGATATTCATCTTAAGTCGAAATAGAGCTCCCCAATTAAAAATAAAATTTTTTATTTCGATTGATGCAAGCTGAAATTTACAAATCTGTTGAGTTTCCTAAGATTGTTCTAATCATCTTAATACTAATTAAAATTTAGAACGAGAAGGAGAATATTATGAAGAAGACTACAACTGAGTTTAAAGAAAATAAGATGTTTTGAAAAGGTTTTCAAAGGTTTTATAAAATCTCTCTTTTTCCTCTCCTTTAGCAGTTTAGCAATGATAAACCCTTGACACCATTTACCCAATGAAGGCACTGAGTCTATATGTTCTCCTCGTCCCACAAGGAGACGAGGTCCCCAGTTGGAGTCTATGTTGAAACAGATCTTAAAATCTTTTATCCTTAAGGCCTAGATTTTTTATTTTTTGTGTTTTTTGGGTTTTGGCTTTCCTAAAATAAGATTTTCGTCATTTCTAAATTTGCGATACCTTTTTATCGATTATTTTTGGATAACGAATGGAAAAAAGTTTACAAAAATATAAGTTTTCCAACGCTCTTTGAAAAATTATTTTAAAACGGATTGTAATTTTAAATTTGCGATTTTTTAAATTAAACATTAAATAAAGCGGGATTCGAGGTTTTCCGCAAACAGATGATTGATGCAAAATGAATCAAGAAACCCCGATCCCCGATTCCCCGAAACATTGGAACCTTAATTTAAAAAATGAATTATTTTAGTCTCTTCTAAGAAGGGTTTAAGGTTAACATAATTATGTCGCGATTTTGGGATTCGGGGTTCTATGAGAGCGCGTCTCTTGTCATCATATTTCTTGAAATCTCGATTTTTGAAACCCCGATTCATAAATTACATTAGATTAAACTAATTATGTTTTGGTCCTAATCATGATTATTCAGTTAATTAAGATAAGTTAAGTCCTGTTTAAAACAAACAAGCCGTCACGATTTCGCTATTTCGAGGATCAGACTTCATTGGTAACATACTTCTCAACATCAGAATTTCCGAAATCCCGCTAGCGTCTAATCTCAATTAATTAATGTGATAAAAAAAAAAAGTTTAAATCTTAATTAAAACATCACGATTTCGCAATTTCGACGATCGGGCTTTTTCGACGACATACTTCTCGACATCAAGATTTTCGAAACCCCAAAAAGTGATGTTTTCATATTTAATCTATAATTAATACTAATAAATATTCTTTCTAAAACAGGTTTAAAGGTAATCTTTTTTTTAAGTGATTCATTAATGCTTTGTTTTCCGATTAAGTAAGTTTCTCATTTTATTTGAAAAATCAAGAACTTCTAAGTACGAACATTAAATGCATATCTCCGAAAAATATCTTCTACATTAAGAGCTTTAATTTCGTGACAGTTGTGCAAATCTCGTCATTTTTAAAATATATTCAAAATAAACGTTCGAACGTCTGTATTTTCATTCTAAGCTAATCTTATTCATCCACTTTCTGTGATAGGTTTTTAAGTCAAAATGCAGAGCTATGGCACCTAAAAAGGCATCGAAGAAAAACAAAGACACACAGGAAGGTGATATTATCTCTGATACTACTCCACACGCCATAAACTCCATCAAATCATGGACTAAAATTTCTGAATTGTTGGAGTACGAGCTAAAGCATGTTGACCCTGATTCTGAAAATAATCTCTGGGACATTGCTGAGTCTGAGCTTCATAAAATTGCTGCGTGTCCGACGCTGGTGGCACATACCGATATGATCGGCTGGGCTCTGGATAAAGTTGATATCCCCACAAGGAGCATTCTAAATGAGCAAGGAGCTATCGTCGGCTCGTTCAGGCCTGAGCACATTCAAGTAATGTATGAACTCTCGCCGAATCATAAACATACTTTCAATGTTGAATTTATAGCTGAGTTTCAGAGAAAGGAATGTATTGAGACAGACTAGACATATCCTAACATGATTAGAGGATGGGCGAGGGCTGAAGCAAAGTTTAGGGCTGATACTGATGGGATTTATGCTACAACCTCCTTAAACAAATATATGGTTTATGTAGCAAATATGATATGCAGACTTTTCAGAAGAAAAGATCCCTGTCACTTTCATGCAAACTAGGTACCCTTCTTAGATGAAACTTCAGAAGGAAATGGTCTTAACTGGCATAAAATTTTGTCGGATAACCTAACGCAAGAAATTTTAAATTACAAAGCAGCCAAGTCAAAGGGACAACCAGTGTCTTTTTATATGTCTGCATACATTATGGATGCAATCTGTTTTATGACCCTCTTTCCATTAATGAATTGGAGTTGGAGCATTTCATATCCAGAACCCATTCATGAATACCACTCGGCCCTTTGGGAAGAAAAAGCTAAAGACGTTTTTTATGATGTTTGTCATTTTGTCATTATTCCTATGCACAAATTATTTTTTGGATGCGAACCCCCTCGCATTTCTGATGCAGTCATAGAAAGTCTTAAATCAGTTGCCGACTGGTTTATTGAGGAAATTTTTTTCTATATTAGGGTTTATGGCTGTTCCATCCCTCCCCACGCACTCCCAAAATTCCTACCAGACAAATTGGTTTGCAGAGAAGTATCTCATCAGATAGCCAAGGGCGGTGTTGGATTGAAATTAAAAGCACTCCAGAAAAAAACATGGCCATCTTTCCCTATTCATATTGTGAAATTTCCTTTATCAAATTTAGGCCATTCTAAGGTAGAGGCCGAGTCACTGGAAGAAGTGAAGTTAGTAAATATTGAGCACATAAAATATGACCCCTACCAAATAATAAGTAGGCATTACATACATTGTAATCTAAAGGCATATGAACATGAATTATTTGTTTATGATGATATTTTTAAAGATGTTAAGTCTTATGCAGAAGCGCTGAACAGAGTCCAGGCCTTGCCATCTGACTCACAGGCTGGGTTCACATCTTTTCAAAGCCATAGGCGAAGCTGCCTACCTAAGATTTTACAGGGTGAAATTTCGACCCCATCGCTAGAACAGGAAGAAGCCCTTCCAGGGTTTAAAACTAATACTCAGGGTAAAGCAAATGACAAAGGTAAGTTGAAGAATACTGAGATACCTTCCAAAGACGCAAAGGGTTATCAAACAAAAGAATCGGGAATGGATAAGGGAAAAGAGCCAGAACCAATTCTAGAAATCATGAAGAATGTTCCAGAAAAAATAGGAGGAACAACTTCAACAGAATTTAGTAGTCCTATCACCTCTTTAACTCCATTATAGTCGACTTTCAGAACTCCCCATGAATGAGTTTTATATGTCAGTGATCTAGAGCCGATTTCAATAGATGAAATCCCCCCATCAGATTACTTTTTCAGTAAAAAGCGAATAGCAGTCTTGAAACAAGAAATTCATCCAAGAGGAGAAGGAATGATTAAAAAACATAGAATTATTATAAATGGAAAGAAACTCAAGGATGGAGAGTTTGCTACAGAATTAGCAGGTACAATGGGTGCTATAGCATCAACAAACATGTATTCTGTAGGCAATTTAACAACCTTGCTTGAACAGAAGGACCAAACAATAATCCAGTTGCAAGACAAACGAAAGGAAAATGAAAGAAATATTAGCTGGGGAATACAGAAGGGTCTAGAACAAGCTAGACTAAAGGATATGCAATAAATCCAGAAATTGAATAAAGACTTGGATGAGACAAAACACTTAATACAGGTCACACAGGAATAGGTTCGAAAGTTGGGAGAAGAAAACAAACATTTGCAAGATAAGATTATTTCTATTACTAACCAGGTAGTAGAACTAGAAAATTTCAAGACACAAGCATTAGAGATATATTTGAGAATAGAGGAAGAACAACAGAAAGTGTTCTTGAATCTGGAAGTAATCCAGAATTATTTTCAGGAATCAAATAAGTTGTTCTAGAAAGAAAGGGAGGCGAAAGTAGCTAGAACAATTTTTCAGAAGGCAGTGGCTTTCTCATCAAAGGAAAAAATTGGAAAGACTCAGAAATTATCTATTTTTGAACAGGTTAAAGGGGACATAATGATAAAAGTGTGGGAAGAAAAATTGGTCGAATATAAACGAATTGCAAGAGAAGTTAATGAAGATTGCCAGGGAATCTTCAATTTCTTTGAAAGAGATTCATTGAATATCGGAACAGATGTCTGTTCTGGATTATTGGGCGAAATTAACATTGCCAAGCACCAGTTGAGGTTTAGAGAAGAGCTGGAGGAAAGGAAAGCAGAGATTTCAAACATTAAATTGATCAACATTACAGAGATTAAGAAGTCGATCGTGACTTCAAATCTAAAGTTGAAAACTGTTAAATTCACAGAAAGGATGATAGAAAGTCGATTGCCCGAATTGCAGAAGAGATTTTTCTCATTTGAAGCAAATGAGATACCTGATGCTCCCAGGATCCTTGTGAAGTTTTTAGGGAAATGCGTTCAGTGTATTGATGCAGAAAAAGAATGTTCGTCAATGCAAGCTTAAAATCTTTTTAAATGTTTTATTTATTAGAAATTGAAAGAAATTGTAAACAGTTGACATTATTTTTATGTAACTGAAATATTAGGAAGTTGGTTAGTCACCAACAAGAAACTTTGATGGAAATGTATAAATATAGTTTCTAAAGGCTGAGAAAAGGCTTTAGAAATTTTGGAGAGAGCCATTTTTGTAATATCAATTTTCAAATTACATCAGAATATAGATCACAAACGAGAATCTGGATCCTGCAACTTTGTAGCTATGCGTCTTCTCCCTGTTTATTGTACTTTGTTGAATTTTTCCCTTAATGTTTTCTCTAACAAGTAATCAATTTGAAGTTATAAACATCGTTGATTTATATTTCAGATTGGTTTGGATGTCAAATGATTTACAATTTTTCCTCTGAAATCGATTTTAGTAATTTTAAGACCTGTAAATTTTTTGTTCCTTAATACTTAACTCTTGTTAGAAACCTCGTTTTTTCTTTCATCATAGTCTATTGAAATATGAGATTTTTTCTTGATTAAAGCCTTATATTTCTCTATAGTGTTTATTTGTTGTTTACAATTCTTGAAATTGTTACAAAATCAGGAAACGGCCTTGAATGTGTTTACATTACTGTTTTAGATTTTAAAATTGTTTTCCTTGATCTCATCTTTGGAATTCTGAAGTAACAAACTGATTAAAATCCCTTTATAAACAAATAAAGTTTTATTATCTATGACTGTCCCAAATAGCAGACAACCCAACGTTGAACCGGGCCTTCAGGATCAAACCAGTATTGCCTTAAATTTATTCAATACCATTTTACAAACAACAACTAACCGGGTTAAGTTAGAACGTTCATGGGCTGCTATTGAGCAAGACATTAGCATCCGGGAACAACAGGAAGCAAGACAGAGGCAGTTGAGAAACTAAATCTGCTTTAATCTTTCTCTGATTCCTTTTTCCCAAATCATTTCTTTAAATCATTTACGGATGCCTTGACGGTATGTTTTATAGCCTTAAAACATAAATTCAGGAACATGATCTTTTTGGCGCCGTTGCTGGGGAACGAAGAAACGAATATTTTTCCTGGGAAGAACGACATTGACATTTTCTGTTTTTGATAGTGAACAAGAACAGAAAACCTTCTAAGGCTATTATTTTTCACTTGGCGACTCCACAATAACTAAATTGGCTAGTAGCCAAAAGAACACCAGAAAAAACCCGGATAGCAAGCAGACATCGCCAGTTTCTGATACGGAAAAAATTTTAAAATCGCAAAAATCACTTAAACAAGTCTTTTTCTCCACATATACTATAGATCAACCTGACTTTATGCAATCAAACTCATCGGAAACTCTTGAAAGATCACTTTCACTTCTCCCCTCATTTGATACTTTCTCATTTCCTGAAATTTCTTCTCCAAATTTCTTCTCCAAATTTCAGTCCCAAATCTAACCATGGCTACACAAGGAGGTGTTGGAGCTGGAGGTATTGCCCTTGGAGGTGGTCAAGTACCGCTTCCTGGGATTTTCGCTAAAGTGGCTGCTAGATATGCTCCCCTTGTTCTTCCTGTTCCTCTTCATGATCTCCCCTAGAATTATATGAAAAGTCTTCCAAAATTTACAGGGGAGGGTGATTTGACTGCCCAAGAACATATAAACTTCTTTGATCAATTTGCTGACATACTCGGAATAGAACGTGAATATGTTTATTCTAGACTCCTTGTTCAAACTTTGGAGGGATAGGTGATGACCTGGTTCCGATCCTTAGCAGCTGGATCATTAAGATCCTATGAAGAACTTGAAAGTGCATTTATTAGACAATGGGGAGAGAGGAATGATCACCTCTACTACTTAACTAAATTCGAAGCCCTTAGAAAGAAAAACTCTGAGTCAGTTCTAGAATTCACACAGAGGTTCAATAAGTTGTATAATAAAATTCTAGTTGAGGTTAAAGCTTCACAACCTGTAGCAAATGTGACTTTTGCTGGCGCTTTTGACCCCGAATTTGCCTTATTATTGAGAGAAAGGAGATCAATAGATCTCACAAAAATGCAGGATGATGCGCTCGAGATTGAATCTAATATGATGGAATTAGGGAAACTTAAAGCAAAGACTGAAACTGGAAACAAAAAAAATAAAAAATTTAAAGAGCAAGGTGGATCTTCAGGGTCAGGAAAATCCTCGAGAGATAGAATAGAAGAGATGGCTAGGGTCATTCGAGAACTTTCAAACAAGATCTCGAAAATGGAACTAGAGAAATCGAAAAGAGATAATTTCCCCAGAAAAGATTTTCGAAGAAATCCTGAACCTTAGGGGCCACAGAAAATAATTAAAAATGAAAATCAAAAAATTCCAACACCTTTCAAAAGTGAAAACTATATTGGAGAGGAAGATTTAGGAGATTTTGAAGAAATCGATGAAGATATTAGTAATCTTGGCGATTATAATAAATCCCCTTATTTATCAAGACAGGATTACGAAGCATCTTTAAGTAAAGAAAGTACATCGGAAGAACATGTTAGCAATAATATGACTGATGATTTCACATATCAAAATATTGCAGATGATATTATTGCTGAACTACAGGGAAAATATAATTTGAGACCAAGGAATACAAATCTCCCAAATGTTCCAACAAAAAAGAGTTTTCCAAGAAGCGAAACTGATGAGGTAACTCCAAAAGTTGCAGATAAACAGTGTGCAAAAAGAAACACAACTGATACGCAACCTGTACATTCAGAACCAGTAGGAACACTCCCTGTGAAGACACAAGCTCCTATAAAAGAAAACAAGGTCACATCTCAACGTAAAACTGAGAAGAAAGGTATGGAAGCCCCAAACATCGAAAATGACAAGGCTCTAGGAAACTTCAATTTGGAAAACTAAATAAATAAAATAAAAATTCCTATTCCCCTTGTTGAGTTAGCTAAAAATCCTGTATACAGAAAACAAATCGCCAAAATGATTAATTTTTCTGAAGATGAAAGCCAGGCCGATGCCATCAACTTAGAGGATGACAAACCTATCTTAGTCTTCAGTCCACACGTCGAAGGTGCAAGAGACACCGTGGCTCCTTTTTATATTACATTAAGCCTGTTTGACCACCTTCTCCATAACTGTATGTTGGATTTCGGAGCTTCCCACAATGTTATGCCAAAGGCAATTATGGAAAAACTTGGTCTTGAAATCACAAGACCCTATGGTGACTTATTCTTTCGATTCGAGGAAAGTAAAATGCATAGGTATGATTAAAGACCTAGTGGTAGGTTTGGCTCAAATACCTGCTAAAAGTATTCTCATGGATGTAGTAGTCGCTGACATTCCCCCAAAGTATGGTATGCTATTATCTAGATCATGGGGTGCCAAGCTTGGAGGATCTCTCCAACTAGATATGACATATGCTACAATTCCAGTTTTCGGAGGCCAATTCACTCGTCTTTACAGAGAGACTAGGTTGGCATTTACTGTAGGTGACCCAAACAACCCCAACAATCATCCAGTTTATATTTCCGACCAAGATTTAGGAAATTGTATACTATCTTTAGATGACGATTTTGAAGTAGATGTAGACGATAAATGTATAGAAGAAAAAATTGAAAAAAAAGAAATAGAGAAAAATATATATAGTACTGGTGTATGGAAAATGTATTTTGATGGTGCTTCCTCCTATCTTGGAGCCGGGGCAGGAGCACTTTTTATGGCTCCCGACGATCAATTTGTTATTCCTTTTTCATATAGGCTCCAGTGGAATGTAGATTGTACAAACAATGTATGCAAGTATGAAGCTTTAGTGCTAGGATTACAGGCTGCTAGAAGGATGAAAATTAGGAAACTCGAAGTATTTGGTGACGCAGAGTTAATAATAAAACAGGTGAATCGGCAGTATCAGGCTAAGCATCCTAGATTACGGTCCTATAGGAATTCTGTCTGAGATTTAATCGAGAACTTTTTCGCATATGTGAATTTTCATTTCATCCCAAGATCCGAGAATCAACAGGCTGATGCTTTAGCCAAAGCTGCATCAACTTTTACACCCCCGACTACTTTTAATTTAAAATATCATATACAAATGAGACATCGCCCTTCAATACCAAATAACATACAACATTGGCAGGTTTTTGAAGACAATGAGCAGCTTCAAAAGTTTCTAGAATCATTAGATGAATTTGCAGAAACGCATACCGATCAAGAAAATCAAAATGATCCTATTTGGATCATGCAAGAAGGGGAGGATTCTAAAGAATTTCACGATAAAATTGCAAACCACCGAATGCTTGTTCTCAAGAACAACCAAATCCCCAAGGGTCTAATCCCTTTGGAAAGACTTTTTAATAAAGATGATATCCCTTCTAAAACTACTCTACAACCCCAACCAGAGGAGGTTGAAGATTGTAATATAGGAATTGAAGAAAACCCCCGAATGGTTAAACTGTCCAAATATTTATCAACAGAAAACAAAAATAAATACATGGAGTTGTTAAGAAAATATAAAGAAGTTTTCGCTTGGTCGTACGAAGAACTGAAAACATATGACACTTCTGTGATTGAACATAAAATACCTCTCAAACCAGGTGTCAAACCTTTTAAACAAAAACTCCGACAATTTAACCCTATTTTATTACCTGTTATCGAATGAGAAGTCAAAAAACTTCTTGACGCTAAGATAATTGTACCCCTAAGATATTTTGATTGGGTAGCTAATCTGGTCCTAGTTAGAAAGAAAAATGGGGAAATCAGACTATGTGTTGATTTCAGGAATCTTAATGAATCTTCTCTCAAAGATAATTATCCTCTACCTAAAATGGACCATGTTCTTGAAAAAGTAGTAGGGGCTAATAGAATGTCAATGATTGACGGATTTTCAGGTTATAATCAAATTGCCGTCAGTGATCTTGATAAAGAAAAAACTGCATTTACCACTCCTTGGGGCACGTTTATGTATGATAAAATGCTGTTTGGACTAATGAATGCAGGAGCTACTTTTCAATGCGCAATGGATATTGCTTTCGTTGGCGAACGAGACAAGTTTGTAGTCATCTATTTGGATGATCTTACTGTTTTTTCTAAATCGGATGAAGACCATATAATTCATCTCAAACAAACATTTGAAAAATGCCGCAGGTTTGGTCTATCCTTAAATCCTAAAAAGTTTCATTTCGCTATGCAAGAAGGCAAGCTGTTGGGTCACATCGTATCCCGAAATGGAATCAGGATTGACCCTAAAAGAGTAGAGGCTATAAACACAATAGCTATTCCTAGGAACGTGAAAAAAATTCAATCATTTTTAGGAAAAATAAATTTCTTGAGAAGATTTATTCCTAACTTCGCTAAAATTGTTAAATTGATTACAGATATGCTCAGAAAAAACAGTGAAGTAAAATGGACAACAGAAGCTAAGGCATCTTTTTCCCACATTAAGAAGGTTATAAGTGAGGCACCAGTACTAGCGAGCCTAGATTATCTCAAAGATTTTCTTATTTTTTCATTTCCCTCAGAACATACGCTTGCTGTTGTACTCCTTCAGAAGAATGAAGAAGGTTTCGAGCAACCAATAGCCTTCTTTAGCAAAAGTCTTCGAGATGCTGAACTCAAATATAATATAATGGAAAAGCAAGCATATGTTATGGTAAAAGCATTGAAAGCTTCCAGGACTTATGTTTTACATTCTAAAGTGATTGCATATGTACCCACTAGTGCTGTAAAAGATATCTTGGTTCAAGCAGACAGTGATGGTAAAAGAGGAAGATGGCTTGCAAAAATTCAAGAGTTCGACTTGGAGGTTAAACAGACCAAATTGGTAAAAGGACAAGGTTTAGCTAAGCTTTTAGCTGAATCCAATTTCAGGGCTCTTGGGATAAACAGTTCTCAAGAGGAAGAAGGATGGGTAGACGTGAATGAACTTGAGGACCAAATAGTCGAAAACAGGATCGAGGAGAAATTTGCATCGTCAAATTGGTACAAGGACATAGTAACATACTTATTAACTTTGAAATGTCCTACTGACTTGTCTCCATCCAAACCTAGAACGCTAAAGCTGCATGCAGTTAAATACTGTATTTCCAAAAAATGATTATACTGGAAAGACCCGCTTGGTTTTCTCTTACTCTGTCTGGTCGAATCAGAAACAGAAGAAGTTATAGGTCAATTTCATGAAGGAGTCTGTGGAGGACACCACGCTTGGAGGGCTACGACATATAAAATCCCGAGGGCTGGTTATTACTGGCCTAAACTTTTCCCAGATGTCATTGCTAAGGTACGAGCTTGCAGCCCTTGCCAATTCTTTGCAGGAAAACATAAACTACCAGCGATGCCATTGGTCCCAGTCAAGACAGAAGCTCCTTTTCAGCAATGAGGACTAGACTTCATAGGGGAGATTAATCCTCATTCAAGTGCTCAACACAGATGGATCCTGACTGCTACAGACTATTTCACCAAATGGGTGGAAGCTATCCCAACAAGGAAGGCTACTGATTCAGTAGTTATAGACTTCTTAGAAGAAAATATCTTGTCTAGGTTCGGTTGTCCTAGGAAGATAGTCACAGACAATGCGCAAGCTTTTAAGTCTATGGCAATGGTTAGCTTTTGCCAGAAATATAATATTGTGCTGGGTCATTCCACAACATACTATCCTCAAGGAAATGGTATGGCAAAATCTTCTAACAAGAGCTTAATCAGTATAATCAAGAAAGTCTTAAACGAAAATAAAAAATCTTGGCATTTGCATTTAAAATATGCTCTGTGGGAAAATCAGATAGGCACAAAAAAGTCTATCGGTACTTCTCCCTTTCAACTGGTATATGGAACATATGTAGTGTTGCCCATAAATCTAGCACTTCCTGTGATGAAACTATGGGAAGACGAGAAGGAAGAACCAAACCCTCTCACAAGAAGGATAAATCAGCTGATTGAAATTCAGCAGCACAGGGCTGTAGTAAATGAAAAGTTGCAAAAGTACCAGGATGACATGAAGATATTATTTGATCGTAAAGCCAAGGACAAGAATTTTCTCCCCGGGGATCTGGTTTTAAGGTGGGATGCTTGAAAAGAAGATTCGGGAAAAAATGGTAAATTTGATCATATTTGGTATGGACCATTTAAGGTAGCATCTTCCGAAGGAAAAAATTCATTTCTGCTTGAAAATTTGGATGGTAAGATTTTGAATGCCCCTGTTAATGGGCGTTTTTTAAAGCATTATATGGAATAATTAATTTATAAAAGATCTCATTGTATATACCGTTTTGTTTTTCATTTTTAGAAGTCCATTCTCATTTTGTAAATAAATAAAAATAAGATAAAAATTAGTTAAGTTTTTATACCAAAGTAAAAATAAAGAATAAAAAATAAAAATAAATAAATAAATAATAAATAAGAAGAAAAGAGTCCAAAGAGTTATTTTTGAAATCATAACTTTTGTTTTATGGCTTACAGATTGTTGAACATCTCCTTTTATACCCTCGAAACTATCTTTCACGTTTTTGGGTTTTCTCATCAAAATAGGAGAGATTATGTATTAACCTTGAAAATCAACAAATGATTAAATTCAGTACGACCATTCTTCATAGTTCTTATTCTCTGACTAAAAATGGTTATGTTTGGGTTGATTCTGACTCTCTTAGGTTTCTTGACAGTTTGTCTGAGGATTTAAGCTTGCTCAAAAGAAAACCCCTGAAATTAAATCTTTCCCTTTTTCTCTACAAACTGAGGAGTTTTGAAAGTTGAGAAAAATTGGTCTAGAATAATCAAAACAAGTTGACAAACCTCTGTTATAAATTTCTACATAGATAACCACCCCTGATATTTTAAGTATCACTGATTGCCCTCACTTCGTATGCACAAGTTAACTATAAGACAGATGGTGAAAGGAAATTCATATTTGATTGCCCCCATCTAGTCCCACAGACGATGAAAGAAAATTCATTTAAATGATTGCCCTTGTCTAAATATAAAAGAAACAGATAACTTCACCGGGGTACTGAACAGGCCTGCTGGCAGTGAAGCAATATCTGAGTATAAATATATAATTAGCACTCGAAGCGGTGAAAAGAAATTCAGTAAAAAGGGACAGATAATTTCACCGGGACACTGAACAGACCCGCTGATAGTGAAGCAATATCTGAGGTGTCTGTAAGGTTGTCATACTTATCTATTACTCTATTCTAGCTATCAGTTTTTCAAAACCAGATATTCATCTTAAGTTGAAATAGAGCTCCCCAATTAAAAATTAAAAATTTTATTTCGATTGATGCAAGCTGAAATTTACAAATCTGTTGAGTTTCCTAAGATTGTTCTAATCATCTTAATACTAACTTAAATTTAGAACGAGAAGGAGAATATTATGAAGAAGACTACAACCGAGTTTAAAGCAAATAAGAAGTTTTGAAAAGGTTTTCAAAGGTTTTATAAAATCTCTCTTTTTCCTCTCCTTTAGCAGTTTAGCAATGATAAACCCTTGACACCATTTACCCAATGAAGGCACTGAGTCTACATGTTCTCCTTGTCCCACAGGGAGATGAGGTCCCCAGTTTGAGACTATGTTGAAACAGATCTTAAAATCTTTTATCCTTAAGGCCTAGATTTTTTATTTTTTGTGTTTTTTGGGTTTCGGCTTTCCTAAAATAAGATTTTCGTCATTTCTAAATTTGCGATACCTTTTTATCGATTATTTTTCGATAACGAACGAAAAAAAGTTTACAAAAATATAAGTTTTCCAACGCTCTTTGAAAAATTATTTAAAAACGGATTGTAATTTTAAATTTGCGATTTTTAAATTTAAACATTAAAGAAATTGGGATTCGGGGTTTTCTGCAAACAGATGATTGATCCAAATTGAATCACGAAACCCCGATCCACGATTCCCCGAAACATTGGAACCTTAATTTAAAAAATGAATTAGTTTAGTCTCTTCTAAGAAGGGTTTAAGGTTAACATAATTATGTCACGATTTCGGGATTCACGGTTCTATGAGAGCGCGTCTCTTGTCATCATGTTTCCCGAAATCCTGATTTCCGAAACCCCAATTCATAAATTACATTGGATTAAACTAATTATGTTTTGGCCCTAATGATGATTATTCAGTTAATTAAGATAAGTTAAGCCCTGTTTAAAACAAACAGGCCGTTGCGATTTCGAGGATCGGACTTCATTGGTAACATACTTCTCGACATCAGAATTTTACGAAATCCCGATAGCGTCTAATCTCAATTAATTAATGTGATAAAAAAAACGTTTAAATCTTAATTAAAACATCGCGATTTCGACGATCGGGCTTTTTCGACGACATACTTCTCGACATCAAGATTTTCGAAACCCCGAAAAGTGATGTTTTCAGATTTAATCTATAATTAATACCAATAAATCTTCTTTCTAAAACAAGTTTAAAGGTAATCTTTTTTTTAAGTGATTCATTAATGCTTTGATTTCTGATTAAGTAAGTTTCTCATTTTATTTGAAAAATCGAGAACTCCTAAGTACAGACATTAAATGCATATCTCTAAAAATATCTTCTGCATTAAGAGCTTTAATTTCGTGACAGTTGTGCAAATCTCGTAATTTTTAAAATATATTCAAAGTAGACGTTCGGATGTCTGTAATTTCATTCTAAACTGAGCTTATTCATCCACTTTCTGTGACAGGTTTTTAAGTCAAAACGCAGAGCTATGGCACCTAAAAAGGCATCGAAGAAAAACGAAGACACACAGGAAGGTGATATTATCTCTGATACTACTCCACACACCATAAACTCCATCAAATCATGGACTCAAATTTTCGAATTGTTGGAGTACGAGCTAAAGCATGCTGACCCTAATTCCAAAAATCATCTCCGGGACATTGCTGAGTCTGAGCTTCATAAGGTTGTTGCACGTCCGAGGCTGGTGGCATATACCAATATGATCGGCTGGGCTCTGAATAAAGTTGATATCCCCACAAGGATCATTCTAAACGAGCAAGGAGCTATCGTCGGCTCGTTCAGGCCTGAGCACATTCAAGTAATGTATAAACTCTCGCTGAATCATAAACATACTTTCAATGCTGAATTTATAGCTGAGTTTCAGAGAAAGGAATGTATTGAGGTAGACCAGACATATCCCGACATGATTAGAGGATGGGCGAGGTCTGAAGCAAAGTTTAGGGCTGATACTCATAGGATTTATGCTACAACCTCCTTAAACGAATATATGGTTTATGTAGCCATTATGATATGCAGACTTTTCGGAAGAAAAGATCCCTGTCACTTTCATGTAGACAGGGTACCCTTCTTAGAGGAAACTTTAGAAGGAAATGGTTTTAATTGACATAAAATTTTGTCGGATAACCTAACGCAAGAAATTTTAAATTACAAAGCAACCAAGTCAAATGGACAACCAGTGTCTTTTTATATGTTTGCATACATTATGGATGCAATCTGTTTTATGAACCCCTTTCCATTAATGAATTGGAGTTGGAGCATCTCATGTCCAGAACCCATTCATGAATACCACTCGGCCCTTTGGGAAGAAAAAGTTAAAGACGTTTTTTATGATGTTTGTCATTTTGTCATTATTCCTATGCACAAATTATTTTTTGGATGCAAACCCCCTCGCATTTCTGATGCAGTCATAGAAAGTATTAAATCAGTTGCCGATTGGTTTATTGAGGAAATTTTTTCCTATATTAGGATTTATGGTTGTTCCATCCCTCCCCACGCACTCCCAAAATTCCTACCAGACAGATTGGTGTGCAGAGAAGTAGCTCATCAGATAGCCAAGGGCGGTGTTGGATTGGAATTAAAAGCACTCCAGAATAAAGCATGGCCATATTTCCCTGTTCATATTGGGAAATTTCCTTTATCAAATTTAGGCCATTCTAAGGTAGAGGCAGAGTCACTGGAAGAAGTGAAGTTAGTAATTATTGAGCACAGAAAATATGACCCCTACCAAATAATAAGTAGGCATTACATACATTGTAATCTAAATGTATATGAACATGAATTATCTGTTTATGATGATATTTTTAAAGATGTTAAGTCTTATGCAGAAGTGTTAGACAGAGTTCAGGCCTTGCCACCTGATTCACAGACTGGGTTCGTGTAAGGTAGTTAGAGAGGTAGTGGGGGGGCCTAGAGGGCCCATAGTGATAATAGTGGATGTCATTCAATGTAAGGTGGACTAGGCCCACTATATTATTAAATAAGGCCCACTATGGTAGTTAGATATAATAAATGTAAGAGGACTTCTTAGAAGGTTCTACTTCTAGAAGATTC
>JZKD02S1666175.1:516156-542916 GCA_000966675.3 Picea glauca | reverse complement strand
GTATTGTATTTGGAGCGGTAGCTCAATAGGAGGATGCCCCCTCGAAGAGGCAAGTGAACAAGAGAGGATCCCTTCCATAATAGGATCCATTGTATGGTGTTGCCCTACCTCAAGGCTTTGGTAATAATAAAGTGTGGTTTCTTCTATCTTTCTTTCTGGATCTATTGTGTATTCAGTATTTTTGGTGATTATATTTGTAGATCTATATTGAGTACTTAACAGTTCGCATCTTTTCAAAGCCATAGGCAAAGCTGCCTACCTAAAATTTTACAGGGTGAAATTTCGACCCCATCGCCAGAACAGGAAGAACCCCCTCCAGGGTTTGAAACTAATACTCAGGGTAAAGAAAATGACAAAGGTAAGTTGAAGAATACTGATATACCTTCCAAAGACACAGAGGGTTCTCAAACAAAAGAATCGGGAATGGATAAGGGAAAAGAGCCAGAAACAATTCTAGAAATCATGAAGAATGTTCCAGAAAAAATAGGAGGAACAACTTCAATAGAACTTGGTAGTCCTATCACCTCTTTAACTCCATTATAATCGACTTTCGGAACTCCCCATGAATGAGTTTTATATGTCAGTGATCTAGAGCCAGTTTCAGGAGATGAAATCCCCCCATCAGATTACTTTTTCAGTAAAAAGTGAAGAGCGGTCTTGAAACAGGAAATTCATCCACGAGGAGAAGGAATGATTAAAAAACATAGAGTTATTATAGATGAAAAGAAACTCAAGGATGGAAAGTTTGCTACAGAATTCGCAGGTACAATGGGTTCTATAGCATCAACAAACATGTATTCTGTAGGCAATTTAACAACTATGCTTGAACAGAAGGACCAAACAATAATCCAGTTGCAAGACAAACTAAAGGAAAATGAAAGAAATATTAGTTGGGGAATACAGAAGGGTCTAGAACAAGCTAGACTAAAGGATATGCAAGAAATCCAGAAATTGAATAAAGACTTGGATGAGGCAAAACACTTAATATAGGTCACACAGGAATAGGTTCAAAAGCTGGGAGAAGAAAACAAACATTTGCAAGATAAGATTATTACTAACCAGGTAGTAGAACTAGAAAATTTCAAGACACAGGCATTAGAGATATATTTGAGAATAGAGGAAGAACAACAGAAAGTATTCTTGAATATGGAAGTAATCCATAATTATTTTCAGGAATCAAATAAGTCTTTGGAAAATGTGTTCCAGAAAGAAAGGGAGGTGAAAGCAGCTAAAACAACTTTTCAGAAGGCAGTGGCTTTCTCATCAAAGGAAGAAATTGGAAAGATTCGGAAATTATCTATTTCTGAACAGGTTAAAGGGGACATAATGATAAAAGTGTGGAAAGCAAAACTGGCCGAATATAAACGAATCACAAGAGAAGTTAATGAGGATTGCCAGGGAATCTTCAATCTCTTTGAAAGAGATTCATTGAATATCAGAACAGATGACTGTTCTGGATTATTGGGCGAAATTAATATTGCCAAGCACCAGTTGAGGTTTAGAGAAGACCTGGAGGAAAAGAAAGCAAAGATTTCAAACATTAAATTGATCAACGTTACAGAGATCAACAAGTCAATGGTGACTTCAAATCTAAAGTTGAAAACTGTTAAATTCACAGAAAGGATGATAGAAAGTCGGTTGCCCAAATTGCAGAAGAGATTTTTCTCATTTGAAGCAAATGAGATACCCGATGCTCCCAGAATCTTTGTGAAGTTTTTAGGGAAATGCATTCAGTGTATTGATGCGGAAAAAGAATGTTCGTCAATGCATGCTTAAAACGCTTTTAAATGTTTTATTTATTAGAAATTGAAAGAAATTGTAAACGGTTGACATTATTTTTATGTAACCGAAATATTAGGAAGTTGGTTAGTCACCAACAAGAAACTTTGATGGAAATGTATAAATATAGTTTCTAAAGGATGAGAAAGGGCTTCAGAAATTTTGGAGAGAGCCATTTTTGTAATATCAATTTTCAAAATACATCAGAATATAGATCACAAACGAGATTTTGGATCCTGCAACTTTGTAGCTATGTGTCTTCTCCCTTTTTATTGTACTTTGTTGAATTTTTCCCTTAATATTTTCTCTAACAAGTAATCAATTTGAAGTTATAAACATCGTTGATTTATATTTCAGATTGGTTTGGATGTCAAATGATTTACAGTTTTTCCTCTGAAATCACTTTTAGTAATTTTAAGACCTGTAAAACTTTTGTTCCTTAATACTTATCTCTTGTTAGAAACCTCGTTTTTTCTTTCATCATAGTCTATTGAAATATGAGATTCTTTCTTGATTAAAGCCTTATATTTCTCTGTAGTGTTTATTTGTTGTTTACAATTCTTGAAATTGTTACAAAACCAGGAAACGGCCTTGAATGTGTTTACATTACTGTTTTAGATTTTAAAATTGTTTTCCTTGATCTCATCTCTGGAAATCTAAAGTAACAAACTTATTAAAATCCATTTATAAACAAATAAAGTTTCATCATCCATGACTGTCCCAAATAGCAGACAACCCAACGTTGACCGGGCTTTCAGGATCAAACCAATATTGCCTTAAATTTATTCAATACCATTTTACAAACAACAACTAACTGGGTTGAGTTAGAACGTTCATGGGCTGCTATTGAGCAAGACATTAGCATCCAGGAACAACAGGAAACAAGACAGAGGCAGTTGAGAAACTAAATCTGCTTTAATCTTTCTCTGATTCTTTTTTCCCAAATCATTTATTTAAATCATTTACGGATGCCTTGACGGTATGTTTTATAGCCTTAAAACATAAACTTAGGAACAACATAAGGAAACACGAGTATTTACATTAAAAAAAAAGCCTGACTTTTTGTTTTGAACATCTTTCCCTACCCAAAACAAACACACAAGTTTTTTATTGTTTTAAAGGAACATGAAGATTTAAAGAAATAATTTTTCCTGAATTAACATGAATCTAAAGTTATATTAGATGATACACACAAAGTTCTTGGAAATATTAATAAATTTAGGTTTTAATAGGATAACTCTTTCATAGGTACCCAAGTAAAATATGATACCAAGAGTTAAAGCATAACTCTTCAAGCAATCCACTATGTTTTAGACTTTAAAATGACGCATTCTGCTATATATTAAACTATAAAAAGATTACATGTATAACTATTTCAGAGGTTGTTGTAGCACATTGTTTAAAGAATTGAAAAACAAGACCTTTATACGAGGATTTTGTGGCAAATCCCCTCGAATATGGTTGATTGGAACCACAGTTCCAAAATTTGTTGGATAAATTTTTATTTTGGAAACACTAGTTCAGTGAGAGTTAACTGATTAGTTCTATTATAGACTTCCCATTTAGATAATTATTATTATGATATTATGCATGCATGCATTCCTAATTATAGAATGTTTTTTTCTATATATGAGTGTATTCCACTAATTCATTGTATCAACCATTCATTCATTGGTTAGCTCATTGAAGTAGTGTGAATATATTTTCTCATTTTTCCATATTGAATCTCTTGTCATTTTTTAATAAGATTTATTTGTATTTGCTTTAGCTAGATCTCTTGTGCAGGTTTCGATGAAACATTGACATGGTATCAGAGCTACGCTGCTTGGAGCAAGTTAGACAAGCCATAGAATAAGGAAAAACAGAGTTTCGATGAGCACAATTCGTGTAACAAACATTGTCGCAGTCTTTCTATGTCGAAAAGTGCGACAAATTGAAATTGTCGCAATTTCTCCCTGTCGAAAGGTGCGACAGTTGCACCTTGGTCTTGCAAAATTTTCCAATTTTGGACTTGTTGCACCCTAGTACACTACAGAGTGCAACAAGGACCTATCGCACCCTAGTACATTGCAAAGTGCGGCAACAAGGAGCCTGTCTCTGTGTATGAATGACATGTGTGACAACCCCTCAAAGGTGCCTTTTTGCAATGATTTTTCAACTTTTTCACTTGCAGAGTGAGGGTAAATTCTTACGGTTTCTCAGTGACAGTTGGAGAGATGGATATGCCACCAATTCTATAGTCAAACTTGGTGGTAATACTCACACCGTACAATTACTTTGATTGGAAGCCCAAGACAAAATTGCAACTCAGAAGGAAAGGACTATACAATTTGACGACGGGGACATAAACATAACCTATATCAACAATTGAGAAGACCAGATGGGAGAACTGAAAGGATGAGACCACATAACTTCTTCTTGAATTGATTTCAAATAATATATGGTTTCATGTTGTAGCATGCAAGACTCCAAACGTAATCTGGACCACCTTGGAAAGTCTGTTTGGAAAGCATGATGAGATGAGAGGTCATATGCTTGAGCTAGAGTTGAATACCTTGGATCCTAAATTTTTTGATAATATACAAGATTTCTTTACCAAGTTTTAATCTTTGATATTATTCTTGGCATCTTGTGGTATTGATAAGTCTACACAAGTAGACCAACTTATTGTAACCATTTTTCTAAGCTAGGACCATAATATGCAGTCTATGCCTCCACTTTCCATTTTGACGAATATCTCTTAGGAGCAAAGTGGAAGATGCCTACCATGGAGCAGTGCATTGATTCTCTCACACATGAGCAGAAAAAACTCATTTAGATGGGCCTAATAAAGGATACCAAAGCACATGCACTCACCATGCATGGTGGAAAATGATCATCCAAACAGAAAGGAAAGGGGAAATCACAACATCCAGAGCCAAAGAAGGAGGGATATTCTAAACCCTTCAAGAATTCTTCAGGTTCAGGTTCCAAAGAAAAGAAGAAGAAGAAGGGAAAGAAGTGCACTCACTGCAATAAACCGAATCATGATGAATCCACATGCATGAAGAAACAACTCGATCTTATGGCTCAGATACTTTAGCAGAACAACCTTGGAAACTTCATTCCAGAAGGAGCCAAGAAGAAGAAGGAAGAATATCATGCGTCTAAAAAAAGTAATCATCATGCTCTTGTTGCAATTGATTTCTTATCTGATTCATGGATTATACATTCTCTCGCATCACATCATATGGCAGTGAAAGAGGAGGTTTTTGCTTCTCTTAGTTCATGCTCTAGACCCCCTATTCTCATGGAGGATGATACTCCAGTAGCAGTAACAGGAGAGGGGAGAGTGGAATTCCCTAATGGCAGTTTTGAAATGTTTTACATATTCCAAATTTTTCTACAATCTACTCTCAATTTATCAGATCACTTAGACAAGTAAAAAGGTTGAATTTACATCAGATTCAATTTATGTACTTGACATGCATGACAATTCCATTATTGCAATTGGTGAGGTAGATCACAAATCAAGGTTGTATAAATTCACTAAGTTTGTTGAACATAACTCGTTCTTACTACTAATGCATGTTGATGATAGTAGTAGAGTATGGCATGAGATATTTGGTCATTTAAACTCCAGGTACATGCAGCGACTTGCCAAGCAAGGAATGGTCAAAGGATTTCCATCTATTTACTTCTTTGAAGGGGTTTGTGAAGGCTACATTCTTGGCCAGAATCCTGAAGAGAATTTTGAAAAGGAGAAGGCAAGGAGAGCCTGCTCTTCCTTGGAGTTTGTTCATAGTGATCTCATGGGTCCATTTCCACATTCGTTCATCAACAAAGCAAGGTATGTCCTCACATTCATTGATGATTACTCAGGCTATACTTGGGTTTATTTTCTCAGGCAAAAGTATGAAGTTTTTTAGAATCTCAAACACTTCAAAGATCTAGCAGAGACACAGACTGGGAAGAAGATCAAGATCCTCCGTACATACAATGGGGGTGAGTATATGAACACATATGTTCATAATATTTGTAGTGACACAGGTATCTAGTTGCAACATACAATTCCATACACTCCACAACATAATGGAGTTGTTGAAAGGAAGAATATATCTCTCAAAGAGATGACCAATTGCATGTTGCATGTGAGGTCTCTTCCTTCAAAGTTTTGGGTTGAGGCACTTAACTGTTTTTCTTATATACATAACATATCTCCTCATCGATCTATTGAGGACATGATACCTTTTGAGGCTTGGATAGGTGACAAACTAGATGTCACACACTTTCGCATCTTTGGATCTCGTGCATGGGCCCATATTCCTTCTAAAAAGAGGAAATCATTAGATCCACAGAGCACACTTTTCATCTTTGTGGGATATCTAGATGATTTGAAGGGCTACATGTTGATTGAACCCTCTACATACCGACTCATCATTGAGCGCAGTGTTCAGTATGAGGAAAGTCCTTTGCATGGACCTCTAATGCAACATGTAGAGTCTCTTGTGCTTCCATCAGTTTCAGACATCAAAGATGATGATTCCATACACTCAGATGCTACATATTCAGACTTAGATTCAAAGGATTATGTACATGGAGTTGAGAAGGTAGTACAACTAGATGAGGAGCCAACGTTAGAGCTTTTGTAGATGCCCAAGTGGGCACAATCCACACATCAGACAATAGGTATCCTTGCAAGGAATCCATTGGATTCGAGGAGGACTCTGTCTCAATATGAGGAGCCTTCTCATGTACGTTCAGCTTTTGAGCTTGTGATGCCCATGTATTTCTATATGGTTCAATTTTCCGATCCACAGACCTACAATGAGGATGTGGGCAATCCCTTATGGGAAGTGTCTATGCAGGAGTATGACTCACTCTTAGAGAATCAAACTTGGGATCTGGTTCAACTTCTACCAGGGAGGAAACTTGTCAGATGCAAATGGGTCTATAGGACCAAGAGAGCAACATATGGTCAGGTGAGCAGGTACAAAGAAAGACTTATTGCAAAAGGATTTTAGCAGATTTATGGTATAGATTATGATGAGACCTTTCCTCCTGTAGCAAAGATGGACTCCATTAACTTGGTTCTAGCCATTGCAGCAGTTAAAGGATGGGATGTTCACTAGATGGATGTGAAGAATGTTTTTCTTCACAGTGATCTTTTAGAGGAGATCTACATGTAGAAACCACATGGCTTCATTCATAACTCGTCTTTAGTATGCATACTGAATAAATCACTCTATGGCCTCCAACAGGCACCTAAAGCATGGTATGAAAAGATGGATTCTTATCTGCTTTCACATGATTTTGTTAGATGTAAATCTGATTGCAATGTTTACATGTTGAGGACTATTGACTCTTTGATGATTTTAATACTCTATGTTGATGACTTTTGATCACTGGTAGCTATGCTTTAACCATTTTTGTGGTCAAATATAATTTGCATGACAAGTTCTCTATGACGGACATGGGTCCACTTCATTTCTTTCTTGGTCTTGAGATTAGTCAGGATGCTTCAGGCATCAAACTTTCTCAGCCTAAGTATGTCAGGGAGCTTCTAGACATATTCCACATGAGATACTTTAAGTCTGCACCTACACCCTTCTTATCCGGTATCAGACTTGAGGATGGTCGGGATACACCATTAGTGTACAACACTTTGTATCGACAGTTGGTGGGGAGTCTTTTGTATCTCACCCACACCTGTCCGGATATCTCATATGCAGTAGGAGGAGTTTCCAGATACATGCAGGAGCCCCATGATCTGCACTGGAAGGATGGAAAACACATCCTCATATATATTCAAGGTACCATGCGTTATGGGATTCACTATGCAACTGGTTATGCATTGGATCTCATATGCCTTACAGATTCAGATTGTGCTGGCGATGGCAAAGATATCAAGCCCACTTCCAGGTATACTCTCAGTTAAGGGTCAAACCCTATTTGTCGGTCAAGTAAGAAGCAATCAACAATTGCTTTATCTTCCGTAGAGGCAGAGTATAGAGGAGTAGTCCATTGTGCCATTCAGACACTTTGGCTTCAACACTTCCTTATCAAGCTTGGTATTTTGTTCCATTGCCTGATTGTCATATGGTGTGACAATCAGAGTACACTGGGATTTTCTAGAGATCCAATATAGCGACAACGAACCAAACACATTGAGGTCCACATGCATTTCATCACAAATCTAATACATGAGAGGACAATTGATTTTCAGTTCTGTCCTTCCTATGAACAAACTGTCGATATCTTGATGAAGACCTTCAATGGACATAAGTTTCAGATTTTGCGAGATCATCTTGGAGTGAAAAACACAGTTGCCTAGCAACTGCCTTTTCTTCTTTTGATGTATTGTCTTTTGAGGGGGGGTTTTGTTCCCACATGGTTTTCCCTCTTTCCTCATTTTTATTCAGTGTTCATTAGTTACATTGTATATGAGTACCTAATTTGGCTTAGTAGTCAGGACTCGTTTTTATTCCATATTGATGTTCAGGGGTGTGTTGGAGAAATTTCTATTTTCGACACACTAGTTCAGTGGGAGTTAACTGACTAGTTCTATTTTAGACTTTTTATTTAGATAATCACTATTATGCTATTATGCATGCATGCATTCCTAATTATGGAATGTTCTTTCCTATATATTAGTGTATTCCACTCATTCATTGTATCAATCATTCATTCATTGGTCAGTTCATTGGAGTAGTGTGAATATATTTTCTCATTCTTGCATATTGAATCTCTCGTCCTTTCTTGATAAGATTTGTTTGTATTTGCTTTTGCTAGATCACTTGTGCAGGTTTTAATGAAACATTGGAAATTTCACATCCAATCACATAAAAATATGATAAACTAGATACATTTTTCGAAAGAAGATACATTTTACATCTCAAAGTAGGATTGTACAAAAAAAAATCTATGAAGCCCTTCATGGTAAAGACTTTGTAAATTTATAAAATAAGACATCATGCAAGTCTCTAATGGCTTATAGATTACACAATGATTATTGTAACATCATATGATAATATTTAATGGTAAAAAAACCTTATAATCTTCATGTTTCAATATCATTAACAACATTCATGGTAACAATGTAGTGTATTTCAATTGATTTTTACGCATGACTCCCTGATGCACTCTTTCTATTATTACTTCACACTTGCCCAATAGGGAGTAAGGAAGTACTTTCAACTTCCATCTTTTTTTATGAAGAGAAAGGACCATATAAACAAATTAACAAAGTAAGATCTCACTCTAATTCAATTGATGAATTAGGGAGGGAAAATGACATTAGGGGTTATACACAAAGAAGAGTTTAGTATTTAACACATCATAGATAAGAAATTGAGAATTTATGATTGATAAAACTAAGTTAAATGCTTAGAGTTGAATATTCAATAAAAATCATTGTATGCAAATTGATAATCTAATATCGCTAAAAAATCATAATATGCAATATTTGCAATTATCGAAATCAAAGAACATGAATGCTTGGAATTTCACTAAATCAATACATTGATATTCATGAACAATTTTTACCAAAATAAATATATTTTCTACTCAAATTAAACAATCAAAAGATGAAAATCCATGTAATGTATTTTCATTTCAAAACAAATCTCAACATCAAACTAGCTCTCGTCGTAGTAATAGCAAGAGATTATATAAGGTCCAACTATGGAGATGTGGGGAATTCATGGTTTTCAAGGTTTAGGGAACCCCTAAGGATGAAGATCTACTGGTCAAAGAGTATTAAATCCTCAATTGAAGGTGACTATGTCTTTTATTAGTAGCCTATGTTAGTGCATTTAATAAATATAACTAATAAGGTGATTTTCAAAATTTTATTTTAATTTGTTTTTAAATTATTTTTCAATTTAACAATTCAAACCAAATAGCATGGATTCATGTATCATCGCTATAATCATATGTGAAATATAAATAAAAAATTAAATTTTAAATATATAAAATGAAGTTTTAATTTTTAAACTTTATAAAACATTGGAAAAAAATTCATGAAGGAAGACAAGTAATTCATTTGTATAATTTATTATATCCTCCAGCCATTTGTTGCTCCCATAACATAGTGTAGTGAATGCATAGGACCATAACACAACAAGCTTTTCAAAATTGCATATTAAAGTTGAATATAGCAAAAGGTATTTATCTCCATTGCAATTGGTTGTTGTTTAGGTGATGTCTACCTCATTCATTACGATGCGATGTATTCATTGCTCCACATTCATTTCTTTGTAGTGTAGTGAATACACCATGCTCATTGCTTTGGTGTGTTGTAGAAAACCCATCAAAAAATACAAATGCATATTTCATATTGGAAGCTTGATATCCTACAATGACATAATGACATACTGTAGTTCACACATCACAAATATATATCACACAATGACATTTGCTAGAGTTCCTCTATAACAATGACTACAAGCTTGAAACTATTCACAAATTAAGAAATACACTTCTTAATATGCAAGAAATGTCTAATCGGCGAGCTATACATGTCGTGTTGCCTTTTACTTTGTATTTAAGTTAAGGGAGAACAATATTTGTTAACACTACACCATTTGAAAAATGAATATTTGTATTAAAATTCCCAAACTCTTGAAACCATAGCCTCATGATTATGAAGACATCATGTGCACATCTATTGTTAGTAAGTATATTGATAGACCACATGAACTTGAGAGTATCTATTTAGAAGAATATGATACATCGTACTCAAGTGCAAATACAAATTGTCAAAAAATAAAGCGTGCATGTATCATATGCTTCATTCGGTACAACTAGAAAATAAATCCCATAGAATTTTTTTAGAGAAAAAATGATGCTTTATTTGCCATATAGGCACATTGAAAATGTGTTAAAAAGACGATATGAAATATGTTGTGAAGCATATATGTCAGAAAAACCAACAATAGATATTGTTGAAAAAAAGTTTGTTGCTAAAGAAAGAACGACATCGGATGACATTGACATAACTTCATAGACCATTGCAACTTGATCCAAGCAAATGTTTGCATTTGAGTCCTTTTTTGAACAATAGATACATATTTTTGGAACAAAAATTATGATATACAAAATTATCTAATATACAAATTGAACCGCAAAACATGCATCATTTGTCCAATAGTATTATTAATAGGATTCATCAACCATTTATTTTGAGCACCGCCCCATCTCTATTTTGAATCAATGATTCATTACATAGTTTATATATCCAAGAGATTACCATGAAATTAGAAAAATAAATATTAGAGATTTAATAAAGAAAGAAATCATAATGAGGAAGAAAAAAACTTAGGCATGCCACTTGATTTGTTCCTAACTAGAGGAACATGTAGGAGTACGGGAAAAACATTTATAGCTAAATAATTGTACAATGCCTTGTTGCACTTTTACAATAAGAAACTTGCTAGTCATTCTCTCTCAAAACAGGGCATCACAATTGCATTTACTAGAAAATCTACATATAACACAAATGGCATCACAACTCGCTCAACATTATGTTTTCCACCAGACTTGCCAAACATTCTTCCACTGAGCTCAAAGACATGAGGCTTTTTGACTAAAGGATACATTCAACTTCATCTTTTCCTTATATACAAGGTGTCTCTAATTAGAGCTAGAATTCAATACATCATTGACACAAGACATCGTAAAATTTTGCACACTCCAATGACACCCTTTGGAAATCTGGATACCAATTTTTGTGGTGACCTTTGTCGAGCATAAATTGTACTTGGATCTTGGATATTTGATGTGAGATCATCCTCAGGGTTTTGGAAATCATGCATTACCCAATAACATTTTTAGTCAAGTTCAATTTTGTTTCAAATTTTTCATATTTCCAAAATGCAACATAGTGTTCCAATATTTTCCTTGGATGCGTTTCATAAATCATTTCTCTACCAACATACCAAATTTCAAAAGAATGAAGTGATTTTAAACCATGTGCCCAAATCCATAGCCAATAAACAAAGAAATTCTTCTATAGACAATGACTTAGTATTGCATACTCATATTTTGGAATCAAGGTATGGAATTTGGACAGGATGTCGAGGACACATTTATCTACATGATCACAATTTTTCATCAAATTTCGATGCACCATAGATGTCAAAAACTAACGTGCAACGATTTCTAATTTTTTTTGCATTGACAAAGGACCAATGTTTTAATTAGCACGGTCTCATAAGTTGTAGTGTATGAAATTTTAATATGTTGTATAGTACATATTCCTCTGTATTATCACCAAATTTCATAAAAACTAATGGATTTTAAGTTCCATTCCCTAGTGGTGCCCAGTTTAGAGAATGTGCACAAAATTTTCTTGAAACATGGGTTCAATTATTTTCCTTGCGTGCAACCAATATTTGGAATCAGAGTCTAAAATTTTTATACAATGTAGGGGACATATTCCTCTACCTTCCCTAAAATTTTCATAGCAATTATGGAGTTTAAGTAGGTCAATAAATTAAAATATAGAGCATGACAAGATCTATCCAAAATTTATGCACGTGAATTATTTTCTAATTCAACTTTGAAATTTCAAACTTCGAATTATGGATTTCATCTAGAAGGTCAAGAGATAATAATTAGATTATTTTATTTGAATTATGTAATTGTTTGATCTGCCCAATTAAATGAAACGTCTTGGGAGATAAACGATCATTGACTCTAGTTTAAATATTTGAATCCTTGATATAATCGGGGCCTTTGGTCTCTCATAGATTAGCCCGTAGAGTGACTCTATGTAGAATCCAATTACCTTGAATGTATGCAACTAATAATTGATGTATTTTCATTGAATGAATAAAGACCGAGTCCTATGTTGTTGATTCTTGTGTGTAAACTCTGTTAATTCGTGTAGTTTGTTCTGATGCGAGTTTCTATTGTGTGATTTTGATCACAACCCATCACTATATCAAGGGGTATCAAAGTGATCTGAAAATAGGGGGCTGACTTGTTTTGCTATGCAAGCACCCTCTACTCCATTAAAATAAACTTTTCAGGACCTTGCTCAATGTCTTAGTTATGCAAGATAAATTATGTGCCAAGTTTATGCATCTTCTTTTAAATGTTCATGTGTGAGGAAAGTTTCTTTTAAATGGTTAAATATGTGTTTTAAATAAATACACAACAAACATAACTTGCAGCAAATAAACCATCAAACTCACAACAATAACAAGATGATAAAGGAGTTCACGCCCAACTGGGCTACATCTCCTTGAACCTCCATCAATGGACTAGGCTCTCTAGGATTAGTTTGTCAAAGATTCTTTTACAAGATGTTGCTCAACTCCAATGGACATACTGACTGTACCATTGGGTTCAAAATACATAAAAACCCCAAAAATGACTAATAGAACTCTGAAAACAGATCATGGCTCATCCAGGCATGACCTCTTCTACATGTGGCCTTGAGCTTCCCTGAGCTTCCTTGTGGAAAAAACACCTGTAAAAGTCCTCAAATGCCTCTGAAACCTATCCCAATGTGTTCAGAGCATAACAATTAGCCAAAATTGACTATTCAATCACAGAAAACAGACTTGGGCTCATCTGAGCATGGCCTCAATCAATGAGGGCTTCAAGCTCCCTTAAGCTCTCTGAAACTTCAATGGTGAAAAACTTGCAAACAAAGTCTTCAAATTCCTTTGAAAACAATTCTAATGGATTCAGAACGTCCAAAAACCCCTAGCTGGGCTTTTTCGACTCCTCATTTGGCCAAAAAATGAAGAAGATAGGCCTCCTGCCATTTTTCTCCTTTAAGCTTGTTGTCTCTGGTTCACCAAAATGCACCTCTGTGCGTCCAACCTAGCTCACACGCTTAATCTCGTGCTAAAACCTAGAACCGGGCGCAATCGCATAACCGTGTGAACTGTAGGATGGTTAGGGAATGCCTAGCCCCTAACCGCCAAACCTGTGGACATATGGGTCACCATGTGACCTCGTTTCCCGCACAAAAGGGATAGGTTCCAAGAGCAAATGGACAAACGACAAGTGTCCAGCGTGTGGTGTTGTAACCGTTTCAAAAACCAAATGCGCGCAACCGTGTAGAGTCGGGTCATATGGCAAGGTTTATGCGACCGGGGGCTTGGGCTAACCCCCAGCCCGGATGCGCCCCAACTCAACATATGTTCAAACTCAAATATAATCCAACACAATTATATAACAAGCAATAATGTGTGGCGCACTGGTTGATTGACCCTTGCCAAGACTTTGGTGTGTATTGGAGGTCCGGAGTTCAATCCTCATGGACACCATAAACTTTTAAACAAACAACCAATACCAAACAAACGGGGTGCCACGTGGCAGCCCATGCCTAGGCCACGTGGCACCAAACCATTAGACAAAAAGATGCCATGTGTCTCATCGTGATTCGCCCAACTACCAACTCAGCATTGACATGTCATCAACTTCCACCTCATCGTACGGACGTGCCACGTCAGTTGTACGGCCTCTGCCACGTCAGCTGTATGGACTGTATAGTCAACAAATTTTTTTGCCTGTTTGGGGAATCGAACAGATCGCGATATCTCGCTCATCCGACGTCCGTTTGAACCCAAACGAGTTGTGTTGGGTTCGTGATGACGAGGGATACACACCCGTTCGTTTTGAGGCAATTCCTAAAACTTTGATTTTTGAGCTAAATTTTGACCCCTGGTCCAGATTCTGATCACAAAGAGAGTTACAAATCCGGGAGAAGAATAGATCATCATATGAGATTTTTGGAAGTGATATTTTGATTTCTAAAAATAATTGTGCTTGTGTTGAATGCGTTTTGATGGTGGAAGTTGTGCTAGCAATTAGAAATTTCTTGAGGAGTGTTCCTTGGAAATAGTACCAAGATTTAATTGGTATGTGAATGATTATTGGAGTGAGAATTATCTGAAGAATTAAAATAAGTATGCCACCTAGAAGAAGAAATCAAATGAACTAGATAAATCTAGAATATCAAGAGATGGAAGATACAAGATATGTAAAATAGCCTATGGAAGAAATAAGAAGAAGAATGAATGAGTTAAAAAGGCACACATAATGTTGGAGAGTAATCAAAATTAGAACCTAAATAAGAATGAAGACAAGATGTCCATAAAATAAATCTTTCTATGCAATTGTTTCGAATTCTAAAAGAAAAGGGTAATGCTAAAGTAGAAATTTAAATTATGATAGTGTCCTAAAAGCCGATAATTTAATTAATTAGATATGAGAATTAGAATGATATTTTGGTTGAGAGAGAATTGACCCCCATAGGGTGAAGTTTTCTACCACCAAGTTGAAGGGGCATGTAAATTGATGGAGAGATTGTGTTTTGATATGTAAACTAACATGGATATTCCACTGGAACATGTCATCACAAAAGGTCTTGTACCATTTTGAAATAATTTATTATGCAATTTGTTTCCTTAGATCTCATATTTTTTGTTTTATTTTTAAGTAAAAAGAGAGGGCGGAGCCTATTATATTATATCATATACAAAAATAAACATATGTCCTTAGGCTGCCAATTGTTTTTCCAAATTAGCGGAAACTAGAACAATTGGCAGCCTTGGGTGACCATGTCCAAAAGAGGCAGACTGCCATCTGTCCTGCCCAAAGGAAACCAGGACAGGTGGCAGCATATAGTCTGTGCATTATCCATGAAAACTGAAATCCAAACTAAACTAAATAGTAAAGAGCATGAGCTGACTGAACCCCTAACCAGATCCTGAACATCTAACCAAAAGCAGAAGGCAATCCTAGCTAAGCTATTACCCTTTAGAGTCTTCATTGTCGAGGTCTTCATTGTGCAGTCCATTCCGAGCTGGCAGAGCATAGGGTCTTGCACACGTCGGACATCTTTACTTTGTTGGCACGCTGGAGAAAGCCTTGTATAACATGTCTATGTGTTGGCTCATGAGTATGACATGGTAGACCCGGTCTGCCATCTGGATTCTTAGTTCAAACACCAAATCTAGTTGTTTTGGGTGGAAGAAGGGCAGAGGGGCATGCCACTGATCCATTGTTGTTGTGATAGGAGGTGGTGCAGGGACCTTTCCACCCTCCTTCGACGTGCCACCCTCCACTGCCTCACCTGTTTCCACCTGCGTTCCCTCCTATGCTTTGTCCTGGTGGTCCACTCCCGCGCTTTTTCGTTGTGCTCTTGCCTTCTTCCTGGGGTCATCTTCTTTCTCTATGGCTTTGAAAGGAGCGTAGCCCACTGAGAGTGTGTCATATTGAAAGGCCATATGAAGGCACTCCTTCGAGAGCTCCTCCTCGATGAAGAATATATGGAATTCCTCCATTCTTGACTCCATGGTGTCGGTACCTTGGTGAGTCGTCGTAATTCACTGAGTGTCTTCCTCAGGGAAACTGGTTGGAGGCTGCCAATTCTCTGGCACCGTGAAGAGCATAGACTCCAGAGGGAGCTGTATGGGCTCCTCTGGGATGGCCTCCTCCACAAACATCGTTGGAGGTGACCAAGCCATCCTTTCCCTGTCTTCCCAGCAAGCTATCTGAGTTCTCTGGGTGCGGGCAATTGAGAGCGCCCTCTCTAGCCATTGTTGCCTCTTCTGTCTCACAGCTAGGCTGTACTAGGTAGGGCCGCGACACAGTTTTCCTCTCTCCCATGGCATCAAGAGAATGATTCTAATGGAGAGGTTGCAGGAGGTGTTGCAATGGCCGCACCCAAGCTCCAGACTGTTATCCTGGTGCGGACCGAATGAAAAAAGGAGAAATTGGATGCGCAACTGGATGATAACAGGGAGTTGCGACAGGACGACTTCCATTATTGCCTCCCTAGCACTGAATTTCTTGGCAATTGGGTTGTTTGCGCGAGGGAGAAGTTCCATGGCTTCTGGCTGGCATTTATGGCTAGCTCCCATACTTAATGATGAGGGGATGGGAGCCGACCATCCTTATTTATGGCCTGGCCATGCATGATGCCACGTGGAACTTGAGTGCTACGTTTCACCCCCTCCGGGGTTGGGGAGTCCATTTCGGCTAAGTCTTGGCAACAGTCTGAGAGTTTAGAGCGAGGTGAAGTTTGGGCATTCCAGTGGATCTACTCGATCATGGTAGCCACTCCTTCGTTTGCCAGGCAATCTTTGAATTTGTTTGCGTCCCTTTTCATGTGAGAGGGGATGATGGTAAGGTTGGGTCGTAGGAGGGAGCCAAAGTCCTCTAAGAGTCCTGAGAGTCTCCAACTCGGTGAGATTTCCAGGGGGTGTTCTCCATGAAGGATTTTGGTTATGAGTTGGATGATGATTTGAGAATCCCCCTTCACAATGATCTTGATGTAATGGTGATATTTTTCAACCTTTATTCCTCTTAGGAGGATCCAGAGCTCAGCTGCATTGTTTGTGTTGGAACCTAGAAAGCCTGCTGCTAGGTGGAGGATTTCTCCATTTGAGTTCCTGAGGACTGTCCCAAAACCGACGGGGCCTGGATTTCCTTTTGAAGCCCCATCAAAATTTATTTTAATGAATCCAGTTGGTGGGGGGTCCAGGTGGTTGGGCTAATAGGGTGAGGGGTGACTACTGTAGAGGTGGGAGTGTCATCCAGACTGAGGTGCCAATTATGAAGTATAAACTGTTCACCCGGGCTACAATTTAAGTCCTCAGTTTTTCATTGCCTGCTTTTGACGTTTCTTGGATTAGGTTCATGATTATTTCCCAGTTTGAGGTGGGAGGTGAGGCCTTCGACTGGAATAATCTTTTATTCTATTCCTTCCAGATCTTCTAGAGAGTGAAGCCTGGAAGGAACTTCCAAATGCGAGCTAGTATTGGGTTCTGATAGGTGGGCGAGTCCCAATTTTCTATGGCGTCGTTGATGTTGTTTCGGTTTTGATTGGAACGATGCATTAGTTAAGACCCCATATCCCAGATCGTCGACTGTAGTGGCAATTGCTAAAAAGGTGTTCCATCGTTTCCTCCTGTTGTTGGCAAAGGGGGCAGATTGATGGGCCTATGAAACCCCTCTTTTTGAGATTGTCTTAGGTAAGAATGCGGTTTTGAACTGTGAGCCAGAGGAAGATGGACACTTTGGGCCAGAGTGAGGAATTCCAGATCTTGCCCTAGATACTCTCCTTAGCGTGATCCTGATAGTTCCCCTGCAGGTAGTAGGCTTCTTTGACCGAAAAGTTGTTTGTCGTAGATTGCCCCCATCTGAGAATGTCTGGGCCTTCCCTGGTAGGGATTTTCCTATGGTTTGTGCAAGATTTCCAGGCTTGGAGATCTGTTTCCCCTGGGAGGTGTAGTTCTGAGTGTGTTTTCTTCCAATTGCGCCATGGCAAATTCCTATCAGACATTCTCCAAAGATCCTTAACCCATATAAAGATGTCAGGTTGCAGTGCATGCTGAAGGGGGTTGAGCTCTTCTAGTGTGGCTAGAGGCATCTGCTGCTGCCATGAATCTTGCCAGAACAGTGCACTTTCCCTATCCCCGATCTCCCAGAAAGCATGTTTATGAACTAAATGTTTGTTGATCCATGCGGTGTTCTAGATATTGGATCCTTGAATCTGGTCATTGAATCTGATAAGTTGACCTGCTTGGGTGGTCGGGGCATACTTCTGTTTCTAGATTTGTGCCTAGAGTTCTGTAGGGTGCTTAAGCCATCACCACCATAGTTTGGCTCCCATAACTTGATTAATTTTTCCTAGGTCACGGAGCCCTAATCCACCCAGAGCTTTAGGTTTGCAAAACTTATCCCAGCCCACTAAAGCCCACTTCGTATCAGGTTGGTGTCCATGCCATAAGAAGTTGCGTTGTATGTTCCTGATGGCTCAAATGGCAGACTTAGGCACTGCTAGGGCTGTGAACAGGTAGGTGGGCAGGGATTGCAGGATTGACTTGAGGAGCACCATCCGAGATGCAATTTTAAGAGGTCTGAAGGTCCAATTGTTGAGTCTAGTGGATATGGAGAGAAGTAGACCTTCCCAAGAGATGGAGCGTGTAGGCGCCCCTATGATGGGTATGCCGAGATAATTGGATGGAAGGGAGCTCTTGGGTGCCTAGGAGGTGGGAGATATGATTTTGGACAACTACCGACGTGTTGAAGAAGTAGAGTTTAGATTTGTCAAGGTTGAGGGCCATCCCTGACGCATTTGAAAAATGAGTGAGAATGGAGTTGAGTTTGGTGGCCTCTCAAGATGTAGGGGTGTTCAAGAGGAGGGTGTCATCAACAAACTGGTTTTGCAAGGGGTCTGGCTATATGTTGTGCAGGGGGAGGCCTTTGAGGGTACCTTCCAAGACTAAGGCTTTGAGGTAGCGTCCTAGGCCTTTTGCCATTGAAAAAAAGAGGAAGGGAGAGAGGGGCTCTCCCTGACAGATTCCTCTAGAAGGGGAGAAGGATTGTGAGGGCACTCCATTGACCAGTATGGAGAAAAAGGCTGAAGAGGTGAGATTCAAGATCCAATTCACTCAGTGTCTGTCAAAATCGAAGGATTCTAGCATGGATCGTATGTACTGCCAACTGATTCTATCAAAGGATTTTGAAAGGTCAAGTTTGATAAGCATACATGGGATCTTGGTCATCTTCAGCTAGTGGATGACCTCGTGAGTGAGGATGACACTATCCATGATTTAGTTTCCTTCCACGTACCCTGCTTGTTCCTTGGATATGAAAAAGGGTAGGATTGGCTTCAGACGAGTGGCTATAACCTTGGTGATGATTTTGTATATGACGTTGCATAGGGAAATCGGTCTGTACTGTTTGGGGTGAGTGACTCTCTCCTCTTTTGGGATAAGGGTGAGAAGGTAGCATTGAGGGTCGATAAGACTTGTGCTGAGGTTCTAGATTCTTCCACCACCTGCCAAACCTCTTCCCTGATCATGTCCCAGTAGTGATGAAAGAAGTCTGTGGTGAAGCCGTCTGGGCCTAGCGCTTTTCCTGGGGGAATTTATTTGACTGCGTGGTCCACTTATTCTTGAGTGATGGGCCTTATTCTGCTTTGGAGTCACCAGGGAGGGTATGTGCCTAGTTATTTTCTCGATTGTTGTTGCCCTATCATCATTGGTTTTTGTTAGAAGGTCTTTAGTAGTTGTTTAGATCCTTGGAAATTTGGTTGTGCTCTCGTAAGGGGTTGCCGTGAGCGTCCTCCATATGATTTATCATGTTTATGTATCTTCGATGCACCATTGATCTATGGAAGAGCTTGGTGTTCCTCTCGTCCTCTTTGAGCCATTGCACCCTATATTTCTGACGCCATAGGATTTCTTCCTACTATTTTTGTTCTTCTAATTTTGTCTGAAGCTCTTCCTCTTCCTTCATTAGTTCTGTTTTCCTGATTCCTGAGATGAAGGTCTTTTGCAAAGTTTCCAACATGTTCTCGATTTCCTGCATTCTTTTGAAAAATATTCCCAAAGGTGGTTTTATTCCACAACTTCAGATGTTTCTTGAAATTTTTGAGACGCTGCTGAAATTTGTACATGTAGGTACCGTGTTCTATTTCTACCTGGTTCCACCAGGACTTTTCTAATCGATAAAAGTCAGGGTGGGAGAGCCAAAATTTCTCAAATCTGAATGGTTTGATTTTTGGCGTCGCTCCTGCGTCCAGGCAGAGTGAGACAGGCTAGTGGTCCGAGCTTGCTCTTGGAAGAATATTGGCCTCTATTGCAGGGTCCTCCACCAGTACCGCTTCCGCGACGAGGAAGCAGTCTAGTCAGCAAACAACCTACTAATGTCTAGATCTTCGATTGGACCAGGTGAAGATGTCGTTTCGGGCTTCTATGTCTACCAGATTTAACTGATCAATGAGGGCTTTGAACTTACCACTGTTTTTCTCCAGCCATTTGGTTCCACCGGTTTTCTCCTCCAGAGTGAGGATCATATTGAAGTCGCCTCCCAACACCCAGTTGGGCATGCTCAATAGAGGTTGGATGGAATTTATCTACTTCAGGAAGCTCTCTACTTCAGGAATTTATCTACTTCAGGAATTTATCTACTTCAGGAAGCCATGGTGTCCCGTGGTCTTTGGGGTCTGTAGACATTTGTGATAGCCCCTTCCTTGGTCGATCCTATGACTGTGAAGTGTGTTGTTATCGTACCTACAATAGAGAAGGACTGGTCCATTGTGACAATCATGTGGTTCCATAAAATTGCTAAGCCTTCTGATGCACCAAAGGATTCGGTGTGGATGGAGTCACACCCTCTCCAGCAACGGTGAAAGATAGTTTATGCTTCTACTCCAGCACACTTTGTCTCCTATAGAAGGAGAACATCTGAATATTCTGCACGTATACAGTCTCAAAGAGTCCTCTACTTGGATCTTTCGTTGAGTCCTCTGATATTCTAGGTTATGATCTTCATCATGATGATTGGGGAGGTGGGTGGAGGTAACCCTCCGAGAGCCTATGGACCTGGCTTGAGTTGATCATGAAGTTCCCTACCTCTTTGATTAGCTGGTGGGCGGATTTGCGTCCCCATCTTTTTCTTTCCCATGGAGCACACTTTGAGTCTATGGTTGGATCTGTAGTTATGCCTAGTCGTGCTGTGGATCCGACTGTGGAATCTAAAAAGAATTTATGAAATTTTCTGAGTTGTTCTACAAGGATGGTTTGCAGATCCTTCCAGTTGCAGGCTTCCTCTAGCTTTTCGAGATCTATGTCCGCCAAGTCTTGTTCTTCCAATTGCATGAGGGTGTCCCCATTTCCCCCCATTTTGTCTCCTTGGTGATCTTCTTTGCTTTGGGTAGCTGGGTGCGTGGCCTGACCTTTTCCTTTCTCTTGGATTTTCTCTTTATGGGGATCTTGGATCTCGTCTTCTTCCGTTAGCTGATTCAAGATATCATAGGAGTTCTTGGTGGTTATCTTTGGAGAGTTGTCTAGATTTTGCTTCCTTGGTGGGTTCCTTTTCCATCCTGGGACTGTAGTGAAGCCGTCTTTTTATTTGTTCTCTCCAAATTTGGGGGCTTGGGCATTCAGGGGGTAGTCTCGAAAGAGGTGGTCATGATCATGACATTTTCTACAGTGAAAGAAGATGTGTTCATAGTCGATAGTTTGGTTCCAATCCTCATCCTGATATTCTAGGGTTACTGAACCTAGTAGTGATTTTGATATGTCCATGTATACACAGATCCTGGCATAGGAGGTGTATTTTATTTGTTTTGTGGCATCCGACGATTTGACATATCATCCCATAGTATTTCCTATTCCCATAGGTATCTCCTCCAACCAAAAATCTTGTGGCAAGGAATAGAGCCTAATCCAGATTGGGGCCATTGTAAATTCTTCCTTTTATGGACTGAAGCGGTCAGTCCAGAATCCCAGGAATAGCCTTGCCAAGTTGTAGAAGTACAACCCATTGTCGAAGATTTGTCCTTGTCTTCTAGGTTGTAAAGGATAATCATGAAGAACCCTTTGGAGCTGAGCTGAATCTCGTAGTCTCCCTTAGGGTTCCACCAATATTTAATCCATCATGTTAGATCCTGTTTAGATGGCCAGAGTCCCAAGAACTTGCCGATTAAGGCGTGTTCTCTCATGATCTGGGTGTGTTCGCCTACCCTTGTTGAGCTGATGAGATATCTAAGGGGTTTTTCTGAATGGGGAATGCATTTCCCAGGTTTCCATCCACGAGATGCCTTTGGATGAGATGTGTTTGGCTCCACATCCATTTATTTTCTGAGTCCTTTCTCTTTGGTCAGGAGCTTCTCTCTCATGTGCGGCAGAGGCTCAAAGGTGGGTTGTTTGGATCTTGTTCCCACTCTATCGTTGGCCATTACATTGTTGTACGAGGGGGGGAACCCCCCTCTGTATTCATCCTGCCTACTCAGTCATAGGGATTCTGATCGTACCGGTGCAGATCATGCAACATGTACAACTACAGGTTGGCCAGAGCATGTAGAGATTCGCAGAGGGGTCACTACGGAGTGCAAGTTAGCTCTGATATTTATTATTATTAGCTTAGTTCTCAAATTTATGGAAATAACTGAAATTAAAAAATGAAAGAACAAGCAAATGAACACAAGATGTATCCCGGGAAACCAAAAATAGGTGAAAACTCATCTAGAAGGTGAGGCCTATGCTCTATTGTTTTGTCTTCAATGATGAAATAAATGTACAAAGAAAGGGTCACTCACTATGGAGTTTCCTTTGACATTGTGACCTGAATGGTTGATACAAAATATTCTACCTCATCTATTATGCTCCCAAACCACACTCCTAGATATTATGATAAACTATGGAACAAGTACAATGCTAAAATAATGTACCGCCCTCTCTTCCTAGCATCCCAATATTTAACATAATTTGATAGTTCTTTAGGGTTAGGGTTTTTGCATCCCCAACCCTCTATTAGTGTTAAGGTTTTGGACCATCTAGAATCTTCTTGAAATTCCACACATGACTAAGCCCACATGCATGAGTAATGGGGGCTAACTTGGCATCCACTCATTACCATAGTGCTTAACAAGGTAGGTCAAATTGCAAGAGGAATAACTTCCACATACGGACTCTAATGGAGGTGATTTTCACATAGTTGCAAAGATATCAACATGTATAATAGAATTGAGGGGATATGAGCTATGATCACAAATTTTTGACCCCCAAAAATGTTTCTTGAAGCCTCACAATGGCTTTGGAAGGTACCAGACCCCAAATCTCCAAACTAGGACTGTTATAGCAATTTTTTCCACACCCTATGCATCATGCTTTGGTGGCATACCTTTCCCTTTGCAGACTCAATTTCCCCATTTTGCTCAGTTAAAAGTAAAAATTTCAAATTTTTGTACATATACGTGAGTGACAGTGATACAACATTCGTATACGTAGGTTGCTCCATTAAAACCCGCGTGCATTGGGTTTTGTGCTCAAAATTAAAAATATTCCGGATTTTTCATGCGAAGTCATGCGATACATGAACCTTGGCCTTTCATGTGCTGGAAATGCTCCGATTCGACCCTTCAATTCCCTTTGAAGGTTATAAATTGAGCCATATACAAGCCTTGGGGGAGAAAAAAAAGTAGAGATAAAGTACACTTTGGAGAAATTTTGCCTGATTATATCCTTGAGTCTGCATCCCTTAGTCCTTTAAGTCTGAACTTTCCTCATGTTCAACACCCAAGCTCTCTCTATCCCGTGAAGGAGGAACCCAATTACTCCTAGAACATGTGAGCTTGCCTTGTGGAGGATTAAAGTGGTGAAGGTCCAAGTGGAGGGACTTAGTTTATCGGTTTCGTCAAGTTTCTGATACATGAGGTCGTCACCTATGTACTCCTACTAATTATATTAATAGAAATACTCTTTTATCGTCCAATTATATGTTGCAAATGTTTATATTATTTTCCATGGGTAAATTTGTAACATATCGATTTTTCCTCACAAGCGGTCCCATCAATGATGATGCCTTTACAACCTTTCATGAATTAGTTAGGAGGGGGATATTATCCTACCGGACATGGCCATGGTGTCTACCGGAACCCTCCTCGACCCATAATATCTCAAAGTCCGTATTTCCTGGGAGCACGGTATTAGACGCCGCAACCAAGGCTCCCTTTTCTGGCCACACTACATTTGACATATCTGTCAATATTAATAAACGAAACCATGTGTCATGATCCATAATGGCCCACAGTTTCTGCCAAGCTTCCCTCACACTTTCTGAAATTTGAGGGTTAGAGTGGTGAGGATCCAGGAGATCATGTTACTACATTCAAGAGTGGCATAGAATAAAAAGGTTGATTAAAGTTAAAATTCCTCCAGAGTTTTTACTGGATTGGTTCCTTAAGTCCTTATTTCCATATATTTCGACAGATGTTTCTACATTTGGGGTAACGATTGAGGAAGAGGCCATATTTAAAGCCCAACAATTAGATATTATATACGCTCAATCTGGGATACCCTATGAAATTATTCCTAACGCAACAAGGTTGAGTAATGATATAAGATCAAAGCCTAGGATCCATGCCAATGGAATTATAGGCTCAACAAATTCCAAGTCTGTAGACCAGGTGAAAAATCAGATGAAAAATTTGTCTCTCAACCAGTCTGAGGACTATTGACTCTTTGATGATTTTAGTACTTTATGTTGATGATATTTTGATCACCGGTAGATCTGCTTTAGCCATTGCTGCATGGTCAAAGATATTTTGCATGACAGGTTCTCTATGACGGATATGTGTCCACTTCATTTCTTTCTTGGTCTTGAGATTAGTCACGATGCTTCATGCATCAAACTTTCTTAGGCTAAGTATGTCAAGATCTTCTAGACAGATTCCACGTGACATACTTTAAGTCTGCACCTACACCCTTCTTATCTGGGATCAGACTTGAGGATGACAAGGATACACCATTAGTGGAGAACACTTTGTATTGACAGTTGGTGGGGAGTCTTCTGTATCTCACCCACGCTTGTCCGGATATCTCATATGCAGTAGGAGTAGTTTCCAGATACATGCAAGAGCCCCATGATCTACACTGGAAGGATGCCAAGCGCATCCTCATATATGTTCAGGGTACCATGAGTTCTTGGCATGAGATCCTGCATGTGGTGTAATGGCATGAGCGCTTGGTTTATATAGGCGAGGTCGAGGGGGAGGGGGGGTGGTCGAACCCCACCTAACCCTCTATATGACTAGATGGAAATTAACACAAACTTTAATATATTATTTTGGAAGGATTTAACAAACAATACCATTAGCACAATGATCAGTGTTTTAGTTGTGGTTCATTTGCATATATGGGTGGAGGTCGTGAGGTCGAACCCATAGACCTTCCCCCACATGGAATTTGTTATAACAACTAACTTTAAATAATATATTCCCGCTAATTGTCACAAGTCATGCATGTGGCCTATTGGTTATGTCATTGTAATATACACCGGAGTTCTTGGGTTCGAGCCTCAAACAACTTTTGATACACTTAGCCAATATTGGCCAAGTGGGAGGTGCTATGTGCCACCTTATGATTGGTCCACATCATCACCACATATCCTACATAATCACCTACTCTACTTGCATGCCATGTCACCACCGTACCTGCCACATGTCGTCCATACTTCCACCTGTCAACCTGGTGCACTGCCAATTGTCACCCTTTTGTACTGCCACATGTAAACCTTTTAGTTATGCCACATGGAATCCATACAGTGTCTGCACAATCTGCATGTCATCCTACCAAGTGTCCATCTGTGATTCTACCACATCATCTAACCGTACCATTCTTACTACCATGTGGCAGCTTGTGGAGATTCCATGTGGCACCCCCTTTTTCACTTTTGCCTATTTTTTCTGGAACTTCAAAAGGCCCTAACTTCCTCATACGATGTCTGTTTGAGTCTATTCAAATTGCATTGAAAATATCTCATTGATCTCTACACAATGAAGTCATTTCCATCAATATTCGAGTCTGTCAAGTTTTTAACATTCTAGATCCTCCTAGATTAGGTATGACTTAAAATTGCTTCTTCTTGATTAAGAGTTCATCTTCCTTGGAGGTAAGAAACCATGTTAATGGCTCGAGAGCTAGAGGCATCTAGAAGGAGTGAAAGTCTACCCCCTTATGGACAATCAATGGGTTATTCCTCATGATGTGGTTTTTCTTGAATAACTTGACGAATTAGCTTGCATTTATGAATAAGTTATTCCAGGTGGCATGATTTTCTTTGAATACGGGTTATGAGTCAACCTACAATGAAACATAATAACCAATTATGGTTTTCCCATTGCTAATTAAAAACTAAATTATGATAGGTTTTTCCACAATGTGAAAAAAAAGTACTCACCCCCGCCTAAACCCAACCCAACTTCCCTCCCAATATGAGAGGAAAAGAAATAGCTTGTGAGATTGTTTTTTCATAAGAGACAAGTTGCCTATGGAGACAATGATGAAGAAAGTAGTATAAACTAGTCCTCTTCTTATGGCTTTATTTGTCACTATTTCATGCCAACTAGATCTCCATATTCATCACATTATTATGAATATTATTCAACTAGGTATCCATATTCATCACATTATTATAAATATTATTATTGTGTTGTGGTTTATGCATGTTTGTTTCTTTTCCGAT
>JZKD02S1666175.1:464375-497460 GCA_000966675.3 Picea glauca | reverse complement strand
TGAGCTATTACACTGAGAGGTTCCTCCAAGTAATGTGCCCAAAATGACCTCTTCAGTGAATTTAATTGACTTATAGCTCAAAATACTCAAAATCGTGGAAATCATCGAAATGCAATGGAACCAAAGCCAATATGTGCGAAATGGCTCATAATGATGAGATATGAAGAGAAATGCAAGCTGGACCACACAATGCCTCTCAATAATCCATGTACTCACTATAACACCCATATGGCTACTCTAGTCATCATAAACCTCTACACTGTGATGATGTCCCAAAGTGGGGACATTACACAAGAAGGAATCACCAGCAAGCAATAAGGAAATTAAGACAAGGAATTGTCCATCTGCAAGATTTGGACCGAAAATACCAGCTTGGAAGTCCACAAGAAAGGTCTCCAGTAATGAAATTGAGGATTCCAATGGTCCATTGAAGAAGGAAGTCTGCAAGAAAGGTTTGTTGCAGTGAGATTAAGGATTTCCTTGGTCCATCGAAGAAGGAGCATAAACTAAATCTACAAACAAACAAAAAATCATGGTAATATTTAAGAGTCACCAATGAATATAAGAATCCACTATGAAGCGGTGGAGAGAAGGCATTGGTAAGAGATCAATCGAGAAAGATGACATCCCAAGTGATGAAATGTTGTACCTGACATGAAATGTTGTAATGAGGGGGTGAATGATTGGTTGTACCCGACACCCCAGAGATTTTTGGTAGTAGTTGTAAAAGTCTAGCCATAAGAAAGTTGATTTCCCCAGGTTTGTTATAAGCCTTGTTATTCAGACATAGAGGTAGTGTCGTAGCACGTGGTGTATTCCTCTCATGCATAGAGAGGATGTGACATCAAGTTGTGAAATGAACCACTTGGTATGTATGATGGTGGCAGGTGTACTTGTATGCTAGCTTGATGTTGAATCAAAGAAGTTGAATCTTCAATTAAGGGGGTGAATGCGAGATGCAGTAATCTTAGAATGTGAGATGGTTAGGACCAAGTTATGATTAAGGGGAAGTATAATGTATTGATGAACCATCAAAGATCAATCTCATAGTGAAGAAATCTTACTCCAAGGGAGCCCATAGTGAAGAAATCTTAGTCCAAGGGAAGCTGGTGATAATTCTAGTTAATGTTGTTAGTGGATGTATTTAAGGGGGAGTGTTAAAATAATGTAATTACATCCACCCTCTTATTAATTTGTGTGGAATTACAGGTAGCTGGTCAGTTATGCTAATGTTACTTCTCTGTAACTAATAATTTTATCTTAATATACAATACAGTTCAATGTTGTTGTTAGCAACATCAGTTCTCCAAACCAACAATCTTAACCCAGAATAAAAACCTGTGTACAATCTTGTAATCTGTTGTTATAAAATTTCAATATTATTCAATTATTGTTAAAATATTCAAGTTATGAATTATTTCAATATCAACAATTAAATTATATCTTTTTTAGATTGGCCAATGATTTTTCTTTCATGGGCATTCAAAAAAACAAAATTATTAGAGTAAGTAAAATAACCACGCCTCTTGTTGTATGGGCTTAGCCTACTGAGGGGGCATTCTCTTGGCTATGGTGTAAGAAATGAACAAGGTGATGAATTCTTTGGCACTAGTGTGTTGCACTTCACCATAAACTTGGACCTAGCCCCGGTATTAATAGTTGTATATCTTGGAATATACACCCATTGAACATCTCAAAGGATATAGATCCAAGATAAATTGTAACTTACCAAAAGTATCAAGGATGGGGACGATGCCTTCTCACTATTTGTTGATGTGTTGTTAGTTGCCTCATGAGTGAATAAGTTAACATTTTAGTGCTACTTCCAAAATGTTTGTTTTATCGGAAAAGAAACAAACATGCATAAACCACAACACAATAATAATATTTATAATAATGTGATGAATATGGATACCTAGTTGAATAATATTCATAATAATGTGATGAATATGGAGATCTAGTTGGCATGAAATAGTGACAAATAAAGCCATAAGAAGAGGACTAGTTTATACTACTTTCTTCATCATTGTCTCCATAGGCAACTTGTCTCTTATGAAAAAACAATCTCACAAGCTATTTCTTTTCCTCTCATATTGGGAGGGAAGTTGGGTTGGGTTTAGGCGGGGGTGAGTACTTTTTTTTCACATTGTGGAAAAACCTATCATAATTTAGTTTTTAATTAGCAATGGGAAAACCATAATTGGTTATTATGTTTCATTGTAGGTTGACTCATAACCCGTATTCAAAGAAAATCATGCCACCTGGAATAACTTATTCATAAATGCAAGCTAATTCGTCAAGTTATTCAAGAAAAACCACATCATGAGGAATAACCCATTGATTGTCCATAAGGGGGTAGACTTTCACTCCTTCTAGATGCCTCTAGCTCTCGAGCCATTAACATGGTTTCTTACCTCCAAGGAAGATGAACTCTTAATCAAGAAGAAGCAATTTTAAGTCATACCTAATCTAGGAGGATCTAGAATGTTAAAAACTTGACAGACTCGAATATTGATGGAAATGACTTCATTGTGTAGAGATCGATGAGATATTTTCAATGCAATTTGAATAGACTCAAACAGACATCGTATTAGGAAGTTAGGGCCTTTTGAAGTTCCAGAAAAAATAGGCAAAAGGGAAAAAGGGGGTGCCACATGGAATCTCCACAGGCTGCCACATGGTAGTAAGAATGGTACGGTTAGATGATGTGGTAGAATCACAGATGGACACTTGGTAGGATGACATGCAGATTGTGTGGACACTGTATGGATTCCATGTGGCATCACTAAAAGGTTTACATGTGGCAATACAAAAGGGTGACAATTGATAGTACACCAGATTGACAGGTGGAAGTATGGACGACATGTGGCAGGTACGATGGTGACGTGGCATGCAAGTAGACTAGGTGTTTGTGTAGGATACGTGGTGATGATGTGGACCAATCATAAGGTGGCACATAGCACCTCCCACTTGGCCAATATTGGCTAATTGTATCAAAAGTTGTTTGAGGCTCGACGAGGATCGAACCCAAGAACTCCAGTGTATATTACAATGACATAACCAATAGGTCATGTGCATGACTTGTGACAATTAGCAGGAATATATTATTTAAAGTTAGTTGTTATAACAAATTCCATATGGGGGAATGTCTATGGGTTCAACCTCGCGACCTCCACCCATATATGCAAATGAATCACAACTAAAACATTGATCGTTGTGCCAACAATGTTGTTTGTTAAATCCTTCCAAAATAATATATTAAAGTTTGTGTTAATTTCCATCTAGGCATATAGAGGGTTAGGTTGGGTTCGACCACCCCCCCTCCCCCTCGACCTCGCCTATATAAACCAAGCGCTCATGCCATTACACCACATGCAGGATCTCATGCCAAGAACTCATGGTACCCTAAACATATATGAGGATGTGCTTAGCAGCCTTCCAGTGCAAATCATGGAGCTCCTGCATGTATCTGGAAACTGCTCCTACTACATATGAGATATTCAGACAGCTATGGGTGAGATACAGAAGACTCCCCACCAACTGTCGATACAAAGTGTTCTCCACTAATGGTGTATCCCTGTCATCCTCAAGTCTGATCCCAGATAAGAAGGGTGTAGGTGCATACTTAAAGTATGTCACGTGGAATCTGTCCAAAAGATCCTGACATACTTAGCCTAAGAAAGTTTGATGCATGAAGCATCGTGACTAATATCAAGACCAAGTAAGAAATGAAGTGGACACATATCCATCATAGAGAACCTGTCATGCAAAATATATTTGACCGTGCAACAATGGCTAAAGCAGATCTACCGGTGATCAAAATATCATCAACATAAAGTACTAAAATCATCAAAGAGTCAATAGTCCTCACACTGGTTGAGAGACAAATTTTTCATCTAATTTTTCACCTGGTCTACAGACTTGGAATTTGTTGAGCCTATAATTCCATCAGCATGGATCCTAGGCTTTGATCTTGGATCATTACTCAACCCTGTTGCGTTAGGAATAATTTCATAGGGTATCCCAGATTGAGCGTATATAATATCTAATTGTTGGGCTTTAAATATGGCCTCTTCCTCAATCGTTACTCCAGATGTAGAAACATCCGTCGAAATATATGGAAATAGGGACTTAAGGAATCAATCCAAAAGAAACTCTAGAGGAATTTTAACTTTAATCAACCTTTTTATTCTACGCTACTCTTGAATGTGATCCTGAATGTGGGTGGCTTTGTCCTAACGGAAAGTCGATAAAAGATTGGTATTGGGGTCATAACGAACCAAAAATTGAAATTAGTTGAGAAAAACTAAGTCCAACTCATGAAAAATTTGGTATGTTCCCCCTCATAACTCGATGTACCATTTCACAGCGACCCCCATAAGGGTGCGTTGAAATAGTCTCAAATGGACCTAGTCATCATTAAGACAGTTCGACGAGCACCATAAGTGAAAAGTAGTAACATGATCTCCTGGATCCTCACCACTCTAACCCTCAAATTTCAGAAAGTGTGAGGGAAGCTTGGCAGAAACGGTGGGCCATTAGGGATCATGACACACAGTTTCATTTATTAATATTGACAGATCTGTCAAATGCAGTGTGGCCAGAAAAGGGAGCCTTGGTTGTGGCATCTAAGACCGTGCTCCTAGGAAATACGGACTTTGAGATATTGTGGGTCGAGGAGGGTTCTGGTAGACACCATGGCCCTGCCCGGTAGGATAATATCCCCCTCCTAACTGATTCATGAAAGGTTGTAAAGGCATCATCATTGATGGGACCGCTTGTGAGGAAAAAATGATATGTTACAAATTTACCCACGAAAAATAATATAAACATTTGCAACATATAATTGGACGATAAAAGAGTGTTTCTATTAATATAATTAGTAGTAGTACATAGGTGACAACCTCATGTATCAACAACTCGACGAAACCGATAAACTAAGTCCCTCCACTTGGACCTTCACCACTTTAATCCTCCACAAGGAAAGCTCACAAGTTCTAGGAGTAATTGGGTTCCTCCTTCACGGGATAGAGAGAGATTGGGTGTTGAACATGAGGAAAGTTCAGACTTAAAGGACTAAGGGATGTAGACTCAAGGATATAATGAGGAAAAATTTCTCCAAAGTGTACTTTATCTCTACTTTTTTTTCTCCCCCAAGGCTTGCATATGGCTCAATTTATAACCTTCAAAGGGAATTGAAGGGTCGAATCGGAGTATTTCCAACACATGAAAGGCCAAGGTTCATGTATCTCGTGACTTGGCATGGAAAATCCAGAATATTTTTTATTTTGAGCACAAAACCCAATGAACGCGGGTTTTAATGGAGCAACTTGTGTATACGCATGTTGTATCACTGTCGCTCGCGTATATGTACAAAAATTTGAAATTTTTACTTTTAACTGAGCAAAATGGGGAAATTGAGTTTGCAAAGGGAAAGGTATGCCACCAAAGCATGATGCATAGGGTGTGGAAAAATTGCTATAACAGTCCTAGTTTGGAGATTTGGGGTCTAGTACCTTCCAAAGCCATTGTGAGGCTTCAAGAAACATTTTTTTGGGTCAAAAATTTGGGATCATAGCTCATATCCCCTCAATTCTATTATACATGTTGATATCTTTGCAACTATGTGAAAATCACCTCCATCAGAGTTCGTACGTGGAAATTATTCCTCTCGCAATTTTCCCTATCTTGTTAAGCACTATGGTAATGAGTGGATGCCAAGTTAGCCCCCATTACTCATGCTTGTGGACTTAGTCATGTGTGGAAGTTAGAAGATTCTAGATGGTCCAAAACCTTAACACTAATAGAGGGTTGGGGATGCAAAAACCCTAACCCTAAAGAACTATCAAATTATGTTAAATATTGGGATGCTAGGAAGAGAGGGGGGTACATTATTTTAGCATTGTACTTGTTCCATAGTTTATCATAGCATCTAGGAGTGTGGTTTGGGAGCATAATAGATGAGGTAGAATATTTTGTATCAACCATTCAGGTCACAATGTCAAAGGAAACTCCATAGTGAGTGACCCTTTCTTTGTACATTTATTTCATCATTGAAGACAAAACAGTAGAGCATAGGCCTCACCTTCTAGATGAGTTTTCACCCATTTTTGGTTTCCCAGGATACATCTTCTGTTCATTTGCTTGTTCTTTCATTTTTTAATTTTAGTTATTTCCATAAATTTGAGAACTAAGCTAATAATAATAAATATGAGATCTAACTAGCGCTACGTAGCGACCCCTCTGTGAATCTCTGCATGCTCTGACCAATTTGTAGTTGTACATGTTGCATGATCTGCATCAATACGATCAAACTCCCTGCGACTGAGCGGGTAGGATGAATACAGAGGGGGGTTCCCCCCCTTGTACAACAATGTAATGGCCAACGATAGAGTGGGAACAAGAGCCAAACGACCCACCTTTGAGCCTCCACCGCACATGAGAGAGAAGATCCTGACCAGAGAGAAAGGACTCAGAAAATAAATGGATGTGGAGCCAGGCACATCTCATCCAAAGGCATCTCGTGGATGGGAACCTGGGAAATGCACTCCCCATTCAGAAAAACCCCTCAGATATCTCATCAGCTCAACAAGGGTAGGCGAACACACCCAGTTCATGAGGGAACACGCCTTAATCGGCAAGTTCTTGGGACTCTGACCATATGAACAGGATCTGACACAATGGATTAAATATTGGTGGAACCCTAAGGGAGACTACGAGATTCAACTCAGCTCCAGAGGGTTCTTCATGATTGTCCTTTACAACCTAGAAGATAAGGACAAAATCTTCGACAATCGGTCGTACTTCTACAACTTGGCAGGGCTATTCCTAGGATTCTGGATTGACCGCTTCAGTCTATAAAAGTAAGACTTTACAATATCCCCAATCTAGATTAGGCTCTATTCCTTGCCACAGGATTTTTGGCTGGAGGAGATACCTATGGGAATAGGAAATACTGTGGGATGATATGTCAAATCATCGGATGCCACAAAACAAATAAAATACACCTCCTATGCCAGGATCTATGTATACATGGACATATCAAAATCACTACCAGGTTCAGTAACCCTAGAATATCAGGATGAGGATTGGAACCAAACTATCGACTATGAACACATCCTCTTTCACTACAAAAAATGTCATGATCATGGCCACCTCTTTCGAGACTACCCCCTGAATGCCCAAGCCCCCAAATTTGGAGAGAACAAATAAAAAGACGGCTTCACCACAGTCCCAGGACGGAAAAGGAACCCACCAAGGAAGCAGAATCCAGACAACTCTCCAAAGATAACCACCAAGAACTCCTATGATATCTTGAATCAGCTACTGGAAGAAGACGAGCTCCAAGATCCCCATAAAGAGAAAATCCAAGAGAAACAAAAGGTCATGCCACGCACCCAGCTACCCAAAGCAAAGAAGATCGCCAAGGAGACAAAATGGGGGGGAATGGGGACACCCTCATGTAGTTGGAAGAACAAGACTTGGCGGACATAGATCTCGAAAAGCTAAAGGAAGCCTTCAACTGGAAATATCTGCAAACCATCCCTGTAGAACAACTCAGAAAATTTCATAAATTCTTTTTAGATTCCACAGTTGGATCCACAGCACGACTAGGCATAGCTATAGATCCAACCACATACTCAAAGCATGCTCCACGGGAAAGAAAAAGATGGGGATGCAAATCTGCCCACCAGCTAATCAAAGAGGTAAGGAACTTCATGATCAACTCAGGCCAGGTCCATAGGCTCTCGGAGGGTTACCTCCACCCACCTCCCCAATCATCATGATGAAGATAATAACCTGGAATATCAGAGGACTCAACAGAAGATCCAAGTAGAGGACTCTTCGAGACTGTATACGTGCAGAATATTCAGATGTTCTCCTTCTATAGAAGACAAAGTGTGCTGGAGTAGAAGCAGAAACTATCTTTCACCGTTGTTGGAGAGGGTGTGACTCCATCCACACCAAATCCTTTGGTGCGTCAGAAGGCTTAGAAATTTTATGGAACCCCACGACTGTCACAATGGACCAACCCTTCTCTATTGTAGGTACGATAACAACGCACTTCACAGTCATAGGATCGATCAAGGAAGGGGCTATCACAAATGTCTACAAACCCCAAATCCCACGGAACAAAGAGAGCTTCCTGAAGCAGATAAATTCCATCCAACCGCTATTGAGCATGCCTAACTAGGTGTTGGGAGGCGACTTCAATATGATCCTCACTGTGGAGGAGAAAATCGACGGAACCAAACGGCTGGAGCAAAACAGTGGTAAGTTCAGAGCCCTCATTGATCAATTAAAACTAGTAGACATAGAAGCCTGAAACAACATCTTCACCTGGTCCAATCGAAGATCTAGACATTAGTAGGTTGTTTTCCAACTAGACCGCTTCCTCGTCGTGGAAGCCCTACTAGTGGAGGACCCTGCAATAGAGGCCAATATTCTTCCAAGAGTAGGCTTGAACCACTAGCCCATCTCACTATGCCTGGATGCAGGAGCGACGCCAAAACTCAAACCATTCTTATTTGAGAAATTTTGGCTCTCCCACCCTGACTTTCATCAGTTAGCAAAGTCCTGGTGGAACCAGGCAAAAATAGAACATGGTACCTGCATGTACAAATTTCAGCAGCGTCTCAAAAATTTCAAGCAACATCTAAAGTTGTGGAATAAAACCACCTTTGGGAATATTTTTCAAAAGAATGCAGGAAATCGAGAACATGTTGGAAACTTTGCAAAATACCTTCATCTCAGGAATCAGGACCACATAACTAATGAAGGAAGAGGAGGAGCTTCAAACAAAATTATAAGAACAAAAAAAGTAGGAAGAAATCCTATGGCATCAGAAATATAGGGTGCAATGGCTCAAAGAGGGCGAGAGGAACACCAAGCTCTTCCACAGATCAATGGTGCATCGAAGATACATAAACATGATAAATCATCTGGAGGACGCTCACGGTAACCCCTTATGAGAGCACAGCCAAATTTCCAAGGATCTAAACAACTACTAAAGACTTTCTAACAGAAACCAATGATGATAGGGCAAAAACAATCGAGAAAATAACCAGGCACATACCCTCCCTGGTGACTCTGAAGCAGAATAAGGCCCATCACTCAAGAAGAAGTGGACCACGCAGTCAAATAAATTCACCCAGGAAAAGCGCCAGGCCCAGACGACTTCACCATAGAATTCTTTCATCATTGTTGGGACATGATCAAGGAGGAGGTTTGGTAGGTGGTGGAAGAATCTAGAACCTCAGGACAAGTCTTATCGACCCTCAATGCTACCTTCTCACCCTTATCTCGAAAGAGGAGAGAGTCACTCACCCTAAACAGTACAGACCGATTTCCCTATGCAACGTCATCTACAAAATCAACACCAAGGTTATAGCCACTCGTCTCAAGCCAATCCTACCCTTTTTCATATCCAAGGAACAAGCAGGCTACATGGAAGGCAGCTAAATCATGGATAGTGTCATCCTCGCTCACGAGGTCATCCACTCCCTGAAGATGACCAAGATCCCATGTATGCTTATCAAACTTGACCTTTCAAAATCCTTTGACAGAATCAATTGGCAATACATACGATCCATGCTAGAATCCTTCAGTTTTGACAGACATTGGGTGAATTGGATATTGAATCTCACCTCTTCAGCCTTTTTCTCCATACTGTTCAATGGAGTGCCCTCACAACCCTTTTCCCCTTCCAGAGGAATTTGTCAGGGAGATCCCCTCTCTCCCTTCCTCTTTTTTTTAATGGCGAAAGGCTTGGGACGCTACCTCAAAGCCTCGGTCCTGGAAGGTACCCTCAAAGGCCTCCCTCTACACAACATATAGCCAGCCCCCTTGCACAACCAGTTTGTTGATGACACCCTCCTCTTGAACACCCCTACATCTTGAGAGGCCACCAAACTCAACTCCATTCTCACAATTTTTCGGATGTGTCAAGGATGGCCCTCAACCTTGAAAAATCTAAACTCTACTTCTTCAACACGTCAATAGCTGTCAAAAATCATATCTCCCGCCTCCTAGGCATACCCAAGAGCTCCCTTCCATCCAATTATCTCGGCATACCCATCACAGGGTCACCTGCGCGCTCCATCTTCTGGGAAGGTCTGCTTCTCTCCATATCCACTAAACTCAACAACTGGACCTTCAAACCTCTTAACATTGCATCTCTGATGGTTCTCCTCAAGTCAATACTGCAAGCCCTGCCCACCTACCCGTTCACAGCCCTAGCAGCGCCTAAGTCTGCCATTCGAGCTATCAGGAACATACAACGCAGCTTCTTATGGCATGGACACCAACCTGATACAAAATGGGCTTTAGTGGGCTGGGATAAGCTTTGCAAACCTAAATATCTAGGTGGATTAGGGCTCCGTGACCCAGGAAAAATTAATCAAGTTATGGGAGCACTACTGTGGTGGCGATGGCTTAAGCACCCTACAGAACTCTAAGCACAAATCTAGAAACAGAAGTATGCCCCGACCACCCAAGCAGGCCAACTTATCAGATTCAATGACCAGATTCAGGGATCTAATATCTAGAACAACACATGGATCAACAGACATTTAGTTCAGAAACATGCTTTCTGGGAGATCAGGGACAGGGAAAGTGCACTGTTCTGGCAGGATTCATGGCAGCAGCAGACGCCTCTAGCCACACTAGAAGAGCTCAACCCCCTTCAGCATGCACTGCAACCTGGCATCTTTATATGGGTTAAGGATATTTGGAGAATGTTTGATAGGAACCTGCCATGGCACAATTGGAAGACAACACACTCAAAACTACACCTCCCAGGGGAAACGGATCTCCAAGCCTGGAAATCTTGCGCAAACCATAGGAAAATCCCTACCAGGGCAAGCCCAGGCATTCTCAGATGGGGACAGTCTACAACAAACAAATTTTCGGTCAAAGAAGCCTACTACCTCTAGGGGAACTATCAGGATCATGCTAAGAAGAGTATCTAGGGCAAGATTTGGAATTCCACACTCTGGCCCAAAGTGTCCATTTTCCTCTGGCTCACAGTTCAAAACCGCATTCTTACATAAGACAATCTCAAAAAGAGGGGTTTCATAGGACCATCAATCTTCCCCCTTTGCCAACAACAGGAGGAAACAATGGAACACCTTTTTAACAATTGCCACTATAGTCGGACGATCTGGGATATGGGGTCTTAACTAATGCATCCTTCCAATCAAAATAGAAACATCATCAGCGACGCCATAGAAAATTGGGACTCACCCACCTATCATAACCCAATACTAGCTCGCATTTGGCAGTTCCTTTCGGGCTTCACTCTCTGAAAGATCTGGAAGGAACAAAATAAAAGAATATTCCAGTCGAAGGCCTCAACTCCCACCTCAACCTCGGAAATATCATGAACCTAATCCAAGAAACGATCAAAAGCAGGCAATGGAAAACTGAGGACTTAAATTGTAGCCTGGGTGAACAATTTATACTTCATAATTGGCACCTCAGTCTGGATGACACTCCCACCTCTACAGTAGTCACTCGTCGCCCTATTATCCCAACCACCTAGACCCCCCCACCAATTGGATTCATAAAAATAAATTTTGATGGGGATTCAAAAGGAAATTCAGGCCCTGTCGGCTTTGGGACAGTCCTCAAGAGATCAAATGGAGAAATCCTCCGCCTAGCAGTAGGCTTTCTGGGCTCCAACACAAACAACGCAGTTGAGCTTTGGATCCTCCTAAGAGGAATCAAGGTTGAAAAATATCACCATTACAACAAGATCATTGTGGAGGGGGATTCTCAAATCATCGTCCAGCTCATAACCAAAATCCTTCATGGAGAACACCCCCTGGAAATCTCACCGAGTTGGAGACTCTCAAGACTCTTAAAGGACTTTGGCTCCCTCCTATGAACCAATCTTACCCTCATCCCCTCTCATGTGAAAAGGGATGCAAACAAATTCGCAGATTGCCTGGAAAACGGAATGGCTACTATGATCGAGTAGATCCACTAGAATGCCCAAACTTCACCTCGCTCTTAACTCTCGGACCATTGCCAAGACTTAGCCGAAATGGACTCCCCAACCCCGGATGGGGTGACACGCAGCACTCAAGTGCCACGTGGCACCATGCCTGACCAGGCCATAAATAAGGATGGTCGGCTCCCATCCCCTCGTCATTAAGTATGGGAGCTAGCCATAACTGCCAGCCAAAATCCATGAGACTTCTCCCTCGCGCGAACAGCCTGACGGCCAAGAAATTCAATGCTAGGGAGGCGATAATGGAATTCGTATCGTCGCAACTCCCAGTTATCATCGAGTTGCGCACCAGATTTCTCCTTTTTTCATTCGGTTTGCACCAAGATAACAGTCTGGAGCTTGGGTGCGGCCATTGCAACACCTCCTACAACCTCTCCATTAGCATCATTCTCTCGATGCCACGGGAGAGAGGAAAGCCGCGTCGCTGCCCTGCCTAGTACAACCTGGTTGTGAGACAGAAGAGGTAGCAGCGGCTAGAGAGGGCGCTCTCAATTGCTCGCACCCAAAGAACTCAGATAGCTCGCTGGGAAGATAGGGAAAGGATGGCTTGGTCACCTCCAGCGACATTTGTGGAGGAGGCCATCCCAGAGGAGCCCAGACATCTCCCTCCAGAGTCTATGCTCTTCACAGTGCCAGAGAATTGGCAGCCTCCAACCAGTTTCCCTGAGGAAGACACTCAGTCAATTGCAATGGCTCACCAAGATATCGACACCATGGAGTCAAGAATGGAGGAATTCCATATATGCTTCGTCGAGGAGGAGCTCCCGGAGGAGTGCCTCCATCTGGCCTCTCAATATGACACACACTCAAAGGGATACACTCCTTTCAAAGCCACAGAGCAAGAAGACGACCCCGGGCAGAAGGCAGGAGCACAACAACAGAGAGCAAGAGTGGACCACCAGGACAGAGCAGAGGAGGGAACACAGGCGGAAACAGGCAAGGCAGTGGAGGGTGGCACGTCGAAGGAGGGTGGAAAGGTCCCTGCGCCACATCCTATCACGACAACACCGGATCAGTGGCATGTCCCTCCGCCCTTCTTCCACCCGGAACAACTAGACTTGGTGTTTGAATTGAGAAGTTAGATGGCAGACCAAGTCTACCGTGTCACACTCATGAGCCAACGCAAATACATGTTATACGAGGCTTTCTCCAGCGCGCCAACAAAGTAAAGATGTTTGACATGTGCAAGACCCTATGCTCTGCCAACTTGGAATGGACTGCATAATGAAGACCTCGACAATGAAGACCCCAAAGGGTAATAGCTTGGCTAGGATTGCCTTCTGGTTTTGGTTAGATGTCCAGGATTTGGTTAGGGTTTCAGTCAGCTCATGCTCTTTACTATTTAGTTTAGTTTGGATTTCAGTTTTCATGGATAATTCACAGACTATAGGCCGCCACCTGTCCTGGTTTCCTCCGGGCAGGACAGATGGAAGTCTACCTCTTTTGCACATGGTCATCCAAGGCTGTCAATTGTTCTGGTTTCTGCTAATTTGGCAGAACAATTGGTAGCCTAAGGACATATGTTTATTTTTTTATATGATATAATATAACAGGCTTCGTCCTCTCTTTTTACTTAAAAATAAAATAAAAAATATGAGATCTAAGGAAACAAATTTCATAATAAATTATTTCAAAATGGTACAAGACCTTTTGTGATGACATGTTCCAGTGGAATATTCATGTTAGTTTACATATCAAAACACAATCTCTCCATCAATTTACATGCCCCTTCAACTTGGTGGTAGAAAACTTCACCCTATGGGGGTCTTCAATTCTCTCTCAACCAAAATATCTTTCTAATTCTCATATCTAATTAATTAAATTATTGGCTTTTAGGACACTATCATAATTTAAATTTCTACTTTAGCATTACCCTTTTCTTTTAGAATTCGAAACAATTGCATAGAAAGATTTATTTTATGAACATCTTATCTTCATTCTTATTCAGGTTCTAATTTTGATTATTCTCCAACATTATGTGTGCCTTTTTAACTCATTCATTCTTCTTCTTATTTCTTCCATTGGCTATTTTACATATCTTGTATCTTCGATCTCTTGATATTCTAGATTTCTCTAGTTCATTTGATTTCTTCTTCTAGGTGGCATACTTGTTTTAATTTTTTAGATAATTCTCACTCCAATAATCATTCACATACCAATTAAATCTTGGTACTATTTCCAAGGAACACTCCTCAAGAAATTTCTAATTGCTAGCACAACTTCCACCATCAAAACACATTCAACGCAAGCATAATTATTTTTTAGAAATCAAAATATCACTTCCAAAAATCTCATATGATGGTCTATTCTTCTCCCAGATTTGTAACTCTCTTTGATACCCCTTGATGTAGTGATGGGTTGTGATCAAAATCACACAATAGAAACTCGCATCAGAAAACTACACGAATTAAGAGAGTTTACACACAAGAATCAACAACATAGGACTCGGTCTTTATTCATTCAATGAAAATACATCAATTATTAGTTGCATACATTCAAGGTAATTGGATTCTACATAGAATCACTCTACGAGCTAATCTATGAGAGACCAAAGGCCCCAATTATATCAAGGATTCAGATATTTAAACTAGAGTCAATGATCGTTTATCTCCCAAGACGTTTCATTTATTGGACAGATCAAACAATTACATAATTCAAATAAAATAATCTAATTATTATCTCTTGACCGTCTAGATGAAATCCATAATTCGAAGTTTGAAATTTCAAAGTTGAATTAGAAAATAATTCACGTGCATAAATTTTGGATAGATCTTGTCATGCTCTATATTTTAATTTATTGACCCACTTAAACTCCATAATTGTTATGAAAATTTTAGGGAAGGTAGAGGAATATGTCCCCTACATTGTATAAAAATTTTAGACTCTTATTCCAAATATTGGTTGCACGCAAGGAAAATAATTGAATCCAAGTTTCTGTAAAATTTTGTGCACATTCTCTAAACTGGGCACCACTAGGGAATGGAACTTAAAATCCATTAGTTTTTGTGAAATTTGGTGATAATATAGAGGAATGTGTATTATACAACATATTAAAATTTCATACAATAACTACAACTTATGAGACCATGCTAATTAAAACATTGGTCCTTTGTCAATGCAAAAAAAAATTAGAAATCATTGCACGTTAGTTTTTGACATCTATGGTGCATCAAAATTTGATGAAAATTTGTGATCATGTAGATAAATGTGTCCTTGAGATCTTGTCCAAATTCCATACCTTGATTCCAAAATATGAGTATGCAATACTAAGTCATTGTCTACAAAAGAATTTATTTGTTTATCGGCTATGGGTTTGGGCACAGGGTTTGAAATCACTTCATTCTTTTGAAATTTGGTATGTTGGTAGAGAAATGACTTATGAAATGTATCCAAGGAAAATATTGGAACACTATGTTGCGTTTTGGAAATTTTGAAACAAAATTGAACTTGACTAAAAATGTTATTGGGTAATGCATGATTTCCAAAACCCCGAGGATGATCTCACATCAAATATCCAAGATTCAAGTACAATTTATGCTCGACAAAGGTCACCACAAAAATTGGTATCCAGATTTCCAAAGGGTGTCATTTGAGTGTGCAAAATTTTATGATGTCTTGTGTCAATGATGTATTGAATTCTAGCTCTAATTAGAAACACCTTGTATATAAGGAAAAGATGAAGTTGAATGTATCCTTTAGTCAAAAAGCCTCATGTCTTTGAGTTCAATGGAAGAATGTTTGGCAAGTCTGGAGGAAAACATAATGTTGAGCGGGTTGTGATGCCATTTGTGTTATATGTAGATTTTCTAGTAAATGCAATTATGATGCCCTGTTTTGAGAGAGAATCACTAGCAAGTTTCTTATTGTAAAAGTGCAACAAGGCATTGTACAATTATTTAGCAATAAATGTTTTTCCCGTACTATAATTATTGGTATGTGAATGATTATAATAAGGCATTGTACAAATCAAGTGGCATGCCTAAGTTTTTTTCTTCCTCGTTATGATTTCTTTCTTTATTGAATCTCTATTATTTATTTTTCTAATTTCATGGTAATCTGTTGGATATATAAACTATGTAATGAATTGATTGAAAATAGAGATGGGGCGGTGCTTAAAATAAATGGTTGATGAATCCTATTAATAGTGCTATTGGACAAATGATGCATGTTTTGTGGTTCAATTTGTATATTAGATCATTTTGTATATCATAATTTTTGTTCCAAAAATATGTATCTATTGTTCAAAAAAGAACTCAAATGCAAACATTTGCTTGGATCAAGTTGCAATGGTCTATGAAGTTATGTCAATGTCATCCCACGTCGTTCTTTCTTTAGCAACAAACTTTTTTTCAACAATATCTATTGTTGGTTTTTCTGACATATATGCTTCACAACATATTTCATATCATCTTTTTAACACATTTTCAATGTGCCTATATGGCAAATAAAGCATCATTTTTTCTCTAAATAAATTTCTATGGGATTTATTTTCTAGTTGTACCGAATGAAGCATATGATACATGCACGCTTTATTTTTTGACAATTTGTATTTGCACTTGAGTACGATGTAGCATATTCTTCTAAATAGATACTCTCAAGTTCATGTGGTCTATCAATATACTTACTAACAATAGATGTGCACGTGATGTCTTCATAATTATGAGGCTATGGTTTCAAGAGTTTGGGAATTTTAATACAAATGTTCATTTTTCAAATGGTATAGTGTTAACAAATATTGTTCTCCCTTAACTTAAATACAAAGTAAAAGGCAACACGACATGTATAGCTCGCCGATTAGACATTTCTTGCATACTAAGAAGTGTATTTCTTAATTTGTGAATAGTTTCAAGCTTGTAGTCATTGCTATAGAGGAACTCTAGCAAATGTCATTGTGTGATATATATTTGTGATGTGTGAACTACAGTATGTCATTGTAGGATATCAAGCTTCCAATATGAAATATGCATTTGTATTTTTTTATGGGTTTTCTACAACACACCAAAGCAATGAGCATGGTGTATTCAGTACACTACAAAGAAATGAATGTGGAGCAATGAATACATCGCATGGTAGTGAAAGAGCTAGACATCACCTAAACAACAACCAATTGCAATGGAGATAAATACCTTTTGTTATATTCACCTTTAATATGAAATTTTGAAAAGCTTGTTGTGTTATGGTCCTATGCATTCACTACACTATGTTATGGGAGCAACAAATGGCTGGAGGATATAATAAATTATACAAATGAATTACTTGTCTTCCTTCATGAATTTTTTTCCAATGTTTTATAAAGTTCAAGAAACAAATAAAATATTTTAAAAATTAAAACTTCATTTTTTATATTTAAAATTTAATTTTTTTATTTGTATTTCACATATGATTATAGAAATGATACATGAATCCATGCTATTTTGGTTTGAATTGTTAAAATGAAAAATAATTAAAGACATGGTCACCTTCAATTGAGGATTTAATACTCTTTGACCAGTCCATCTTCATCCTTAGTGGTTCCCTAAACCTTGAAAACCATGAATTCCCCACATCTTTATAGTTGGGACCCTATATAATCTCTTGCTATTACTACGAAGAGAGCTAGTTTGATGTTGAGATTTGTTTTGAAATGAAAATACATTACATGGATTTTCATCTTTTGATTGTTTAATTTGAGTAGAAAATATGTTTATTTTGGTAAAAATTGTTCATGAATATCATTGTATTGATTTAGTGAAATTCCAAGCATTCATGTTCTTTGATTTCAATAATTGCAAATATTGCATATTATGATTTTTTAGCGATATTAGATTATCAATTTGCATACAATGGTTTTTATTGAATATTCAACTCTAAGCATTTAAACTAGTTTTATCAATCATAAATTCTCAATTTCTTATCTATGATTTGTTAAATACTAAACTCTTCTTTGTGTATAACCCCTAATGTCATTTTCCCTCCCTAATTCATCAATTGAATCAGAGTGAGATCTTACTTTGTTAATTTGTTTATATGGTCCTTTCTCTTCATAAAAAAAGCTCGAAGTTGAAAGTACTTCCTTACTCCCTATTGGGCAAGTGTGAAGTAATAATAGAAAGAGTGCATCAAGGAGTCATGCGTAAAAATCAATTGAAATACACTACATTGTTACCATGAATGTTGTTAATGATATTGAAACATGAAGATTATAAGGTTTTTTACCATTAAATATTATCATATGATGTTACAATAATCATTGTGTAATCTATAAGCCATTAGAGACTTGCATGATGTCTTATTTTATAAATTTACAAAGTCTTTACCATGAAGGGCTTCATAGATTTTTTTTTGTACAATCCTACTTTGAGATGTAAAAAGTATCTTCTTTCGAAAAATGTATCTAGTTTATCATATTTTTATGTGATTGGATGTGAAATTTCCAATGTTTCATCGAAACCTGCACAGGTGATCTAGCAAAAGCAAATACAAGCAAATCTTATCAAGAAGGACGAGAGATTCAATATGCAAGAATGAAAAAATATATTCACACTACTCCAATGAACTGACCAATGAATGAATGATTGATACAGTGAATGAGTGGAATACACTGATATATAGGAAAGAACATTCCATAATTAGGAATGCATGCATGCATAATAGCATAATAGTGATTATCTAAATAGAAAGTTTAAAATAGAACTAGTCAGTTAACTCCCACTGAACTAGTGTGTCGAAAATAGAAATTTCTCCAACACACCCCTGAACATCAATATGGAATAAAAACGAGTCCTGACTACTAAGCCAGATTAGGTACTCATGTACAATTTAACTAATGAACATTGAATAAAAATGAGGAAAGAGGGAAAACCATGTGGGAACAGAACCCCCCCTCAAAAGACAATGCATCAAAAGAAGAAAAGGCAGTTGCTAGGCAACTGTGTTCTTCACTCCAAGACGATCTCGCAAAATCTGAAACTTATGTCCATCGAACGTCTTCATCAAGATATCGACAATTTGTTCACAGGAAGGACAGAACTGCAAATCAATGGTCCTCTCATGTATTAGATTTGTGATGAAATGCATGTGGACCTCAATGTGTTTGGTTCGTTGTCGCTATATTGGATCTCTGGAAAATCCCAATGTACTGTGATTGTCACACCATATGACAGTCAGGCAATGGAACAAAATACCAAGCTTGATAAGGAAGTGTTGAAGCCAAGTGTCTAAATGGCACAATTGACTACTCCTCTATACTCTACATCTACAGAAGATAAAGAAATTGTTGATTGCTTCTTACTTGACCGGCAAATAGGGTCTGACCCTAAACTGAGAGTATACCTGGAAGTGGGCTTGAGATCTTTGCCATCGCCAGCACAATCTGAATCTGTGAAGCATATGAGATCCAATGCATAACTAGTTGCATAGTGAATCCCATAACTCATGGTACCTTGAATATATATGAGGATGTGTTTTCCATCCTTCCAGTGCAGATCATGGGGCTCCTGCATGTATCTAGAAACTCCTCCTACTGCATATGAGATATCCGGACAGGTGTGGGTGAGATACAAAAGACTCCCTACAAACTGTCAATACAAAGTGTTGTCCACTAATGGTGTATCACGACCATCCTCAAGTCTGATCCCAGATAAGAAGGGTGTAGGTGCAGACTTAAAGTATCTCATGTGGAATATGTCCAGAAGCTCCCTGACATACTTAGGCTGAGAAATTTTGATGCCTGAAGCATCCTGACTAATCTCAAGACCAAGAAAGAAATGAAGTGGACCCATGTCTGTCATAGAGAACCTGTCATGCAAATTATATTTGACCACAAAAATGGTTAAAGCATAGCTACCAGTGATCAAAATGCATCAACATAGAGTATTAAAATCATCAAAGAGTCAATAGTTCTCAGCATGTAAACATTGCAATCAGATTTACATCTAACAAAATCATGTGAAAGAAGATAAGAATCCATATTTTCATACCATGCTTTAGGTGCCTGTTGGAGGCCATAGAGTGACTTATTCAGTATGCATACTAAAGATGAGTTATGAATGAACCCATGTGGTTTCCACATGTAAATCTCCTCCAAAAGATCACTGTGAAGAAAAACATTCTTCACATCCATCTAGTGAACATCCCATCCTTTGACTGCTGCAATGGCTAGAACCAAGTGAATGGAGTCCATCTTTGCTACAAGAGGAAAGGTCTCATCATAATCTATACAATAAATCTGCTAAAATCCTTTGGCAATAAGTCTTTCCTTGTACCTGCTCACCTGACCATATGTTGCTCTCTTGGTCCTATAGACCCTTTTGCATCTGACAAGTTTCCTCCCTGGTAGAAGTTGAACCAGATCCCAAGTTTGATTCTCTAAGAGTGAGTCATACTCCTGCATGGATACTTCCCATAAGGGATTGCCCACATCCTCATTGTAGGTCTATGGATCGGAAAATTGAACCATATAGAAATACATGGGCATCGTAGGCTCAAAAGCTAAACGTACATGAGAAGACTCCTCATATTGAGATAGAGTCCTCCTCGAATCCAATGGATTCCTTGCAAGGATACCTATTGTATGAAGTGTGGATTGTGCCCACTTGGGCATCTACAAAAGCTCTAACGTTGGCTCCTCATCTAGTTGTACTACCTTCTCAACTCCATGTACATAATCCTTTGAATCTAAGTCTGAATATGTAGCATCTGAGTGTATGGAATCATCATCTTTGATGTCTGAAACTGATGGAAGCACAAGAGACTCTACATGTTGCATTAGAGGTCCATGCAAAGGACTTTCCTCATACTGAACACTGCGCTCAATGATGAGTCGGTATGTAGAGGGTTCAATCAACATGTAGCCCTTCAAATCATCTAGATATCCCACAAAGATGAAAAGTGTGCTCTGTGGATCTAATGATTTCCTCTTTTTAGAAGGAATATGGGCCCATGCACGAGATCCAAAGATGCGAAAGTGTGTGACATCTAGTTTGTCACCTATCCAAGCCTCAAAAGGTATCATGTCCTCAATAGATCGATGAGGAGATATGTTATGTATATAAGAAAAACAGTTAAGTGCCTCAACCCAAAACTTTGAAGGAAGAGACCTCACATGCAACATGCAATTGGTCATCTCTTTGAGAGATATATTCTTCCTTTCAACAACTCCATTATGTTGTGGAGTGTATGGAATTGTATGTTGCAACTAGATACCTGTGTCACTACAAATATTATGAACATATGTGTTCATATACTCACCCCCATTGTATGTACGGAGGATCTTGATCTTCTTCCCAGTCTGTGTCTCTGCTAGATCTTTGAAGTGTTTGAGATTCTAAAAAACTTCATACTTTTGCCTGAGAAAATAAACCCAAGTATAGCCTGAGTAATCATCAATGAATGTGAGGACATACCTTGCTTTGTTGATGAACGAATGTGGAAATGGACCCATGAGATCACTATGAACAAACTCCAAGGAAGAGCAGGCTCTCCTTGCCTTCTCCTTTTCAAAATTCTCTTCAGGATTCTGGCCAAGAATGTAGCCTTCACAAACCCCTTCAAAGAAGTAAATAGATGGAAATCCTTTGACCATTCCTTGCTTGGCAAGTCGCTGCATGTACCTGGAGTTTAAATGACCAAATATCTCATGCCATACTCTACTACTATCATCAACATGCATTAGTAGTAAGAACGAGTTATGTTCAACAAACTTAGTGAATTTATACAACCTTGATTTGTGATCTACCTCACCAATTGCAATAATGGAATTGTCATGCATGTCAAGTACATAAATTGAATTTGATGTAAATTCAACCTTTTTCCCTGTCTAAGTGATTTGATAAATTGAGAGTAGATTGTAGAAAGATTTGGAATATGTAAAACATTTCAAAACTTCCATTAGGGAATTCCACTCTCCCCTCTCCTGTTACTACTATTGGAGTATCATCCTCCATGAGAATAGGGGGTCTAGAGCATGAACTAAGAGAAGCAAAAACTTCCTCTTTCACTGCCATATGATGTGATGCGAGAGAATCTATAATCCATGAATCAGATAAGAAATCAATTGCAACAAGAGCATGATGATTACCTTTTTTAGACGCATGATATTCTTCCTTCTTCTTCTTGGCTCCTTCTGGAATGAAGTTTCCAAGGTTGTTCTGCTAAAGTATCTGAGCCATAAGATCGATCTGTTTCTTCATGCATGTGGATTCATCATGATTCGGTTTATTGCAGTGAGTGCACTTCTTTCCCTTCTTCTTCTTCTTTTCTTTGGAACCCGAACCTGAAGAATTCTTGAAGGATTTAGAATATCCCTCCTCCTTTGGCTCTGGATGTTGTGATTTCCCCTTTCCTTTCTGTTTGGATGATCATTTTCCACCATGCATGGTGAGTGCATGTGCTTTGGTATCCTTTATTAGGGCCATCTGAATGAGTTTTTTCTGCTCATGTGTGAGAGAATCAATGAACTGCTCCATGGTAGGCATCTTCCACTTTGTTCCTAAGAGATATTCGTCAAAATGGAAAGTGGAGGCATAGAATGCATATTATGGTCCTAGCTTAGACAAGATTGTTAGAATAAGTTGGTCTACTTGTGTAGACTTATCAATACCACAAGATGCCAAGATTAATATCAAAGATTAAAACTTGGTAAAGAAATCTTGTATATTATCAAAAAAATTAGGATCCAAGGTATTCAACTCTACCTCAAGCATATGACCTCTCATCTCATCATGCTTTCCAAACAAACTTGCCAAGGTGGTCCAAATTACATTTGGAGTCTTGCATGCTGCAGCATGAAACCATAGATCAGTTGAAATCAATTCAAGAAGAAGTTATGTGGTCTCATCCTTTCAGTTCTACCATGTAGTCTTCTCAATTGTTGATGTAGGTTATGTTTATGTTCTCGTCGTCAAATTGTACAGTCCTTTCCTTCTAAGTTGTAATTCTGTCTTGGGCTTTCAATCAAAGTAATTGTACGGTGTGAGTGTTACCACCAAGTTTGACTGTAGAATTGGTGGCATATCCATCTCTCCAAATGTCACTGAAAAACCGTAATAATTTACCCTCACTCTACAAGTGAAAAAATTGAAAAATCATTGCAAAAAGGCACTTTTGAGGGATTGTCACACATGTCATTCATACACAGAGACAGGCTCCTTGTTGCCGCACTTTGCAATGTACTAGGGTGCGATAGGTCCTTGTCGCACTCTGTAGTGTACTAGGGTGCAACAAGTCCAAAATTGGAAAATTTTGCAAGACCAAGGTGCAACTGTCACACCTTTCAACAGGGAGAAATTGCGACAACTTCAATTTGTCGCACTTTTCGACAAAGAAAGACTACGACAATGTTTGTTACACGAATTGTGCTCGTCGAAACTCTGTTTTTCCTTATTCTCTAGCTTGCTCCAAGCAGCGTCGCTCTGATACCATGTCAATGTTTCATCAAAACCTGCACAAGAGATCTAGCTAAAGCAAATACAAATAAATCTTATCAAAAAATGACAAGAGATTCAATATGGAAAAATGAGAAAATATATTCACACTACTTCAATGAGTTAACCAATGAATGAATGGTTGATACAATGAATTAGTGGAATACACTCATATATAGAAAAGAACATTCCATAATTAGGAATGCATGCATGCATAATATCATAATAATAATTATCTAAATGGGAAGTCTATAATAGAACTAGTCACTTAACTCTCACTGAACTAGTGTTTCCAAAATAAAAATTTCTCCAACAAATTTTGGATCTGTGGTTCCAATCAACGATATTGGAGGGGATTTGCCACAAAATCCTCATATAGAAGTCTTATTTTTCCATTCTTTAAACAATGTGCAAAAACAACCTCTGAAATAGTTATACATGTGATCTTTTTATAGTCTAATATATAGTAGCATGCGTTATTTTAAAGTCTAACTCTTGGTATCATATTTTACTTGGGTACCTATGAAATTGTTATCCTATTAAAACCTAAATTTATTAACATTTTCAAGGACTTTGTGTGTATCATCCAATATAACTTTAGATTCATGTTAATTCAGGAAAAAATATTTCTTTAAATCTTCATGTTCCTTTAAAACAATAAAAAATTGTGTGTTTGTTTTGGGTAGGGAAAGATGTTCACAACAAAATGTCAGACTATTTTTAATGTAAATACTCGTGTTTCCTTAAAAGATAAACCATTGCGCATTGCTCATATCTTACATGTTTTCTCATATTGTGGATGTGTTCTCAATTATTTTTATTGATGTCCCTTTTTTAGAATTTAAACATGGGAAATCGCCATCTCCCTTGTGTTAAACATGTGTTGTCAACAAAGATGTATGCATAACCCAATAGTACAAATCATGATAGAGCTAGAATGAAACACATCATCGTCAAAAATGTATGCATTGCTCAAGTTTAGATAGAACCTAAATGGCACAACCAAAGTAGAGCAATAGACACTATCCAAAATATATAAGTACATAAAACATGAGCAATAGACACTATCCAAAATATATAAGTACATAAAACATGTTTAGTATTGAAACATTTGTTCTTCCTCTCTATAATTATTATTATTATTTTAAGAATCTTTAGTTGCATGTCGCTTTCCTCTTTGTTTTGTATTAAATTAAGATAACATGGCCTATTTTTTTAATATTGAATTAAGAAAACCAATTAAATTCTAAAATTTCATTCAAGGCATCGTTACATTGGCTTTATTGAACACACAATTCTTAATGTTGACATAGGATTTCTTCATTTTCCACCATTGATACATAACACTTCATTATGCATCATACATAAACATAAAGCGATTCTAATATATGAGTTTGTTCTATTTAAAGCATGGTTAAATGTGCCTTATTAAACACACAATTCTTGGTATTGATGTTGGATTTAATGAGTGAGTTTTGCTTGTTCTCCAAATTCAATATTGAGGTAAAATTCATTTGAAACCAACATTAAATTTATGTACATATATTTTTTTTGACCTTGTTTTTATAATGACTTTTAATTAATTAATGTTTTTATATAGTCATTTGTAATTAATGGGGGAATCAATGAGTGCACCATGTTATATAGTTGTTTTAATGTTATATAGGTTTTTTGTAATGTTTTGTAAAGGTTGGTATGATGTTTCAGATGATTGTGTTGTGAACACTTGATCAAAGCCAAACACATTTATACTTCTCTTCTTAACATAACAAGATTTTTAAATATAAGGATTAAACAACTAACAGATCAAACACATTTTTATACTTTTCTCTTATGTTAAACATAGTAACATTTTTAAATATAAAGTTTAAACAATTTTATAATGTTTCCTTGTTTAAAGGACATCTTTCTACTTATTTCTCATTTTGTATAAATTACCCACGATATGGTCTAATCCAAAGACAATGTGTAGCACGTATCATTACAAGTTAAAACTGATCATTATTGCACTCATATGGACGTTTTACAATTAAGGTTAACGTAAAACATATGTCACAAAATAATAATACAACAATAATTATAATAAATAATAAAATAATAAGATTCACATTTTTGGAACATGCGTAACAAAATAATAATACAATAATAAATGTAAAAAATAATAAACTAATATATTTAAAAAAGATAATTCAAGTTAAAATTTGATCCAAAGGTTATGTTTTTAGGTATTTGGCTAGTTTTGTGTCACTAGATGCCTTAATTAAATACCCTAAGTTAGGAGCACTAGTCTATGTTGATGGAATTTTTTTAAGGATGTCATCCAAAATATGAGAAAATATTCATTGAGTTTCCTTGCAATACTATTTTATAAATAAATAAAAAAGTTAAAATTAAAAATATATTAATAAACTAGCTTAGATGCATTTTAAAGTTGGATTTATCAAACACCAAGAAAGATCAAATGCTTTGAAATGCAACCTTGTGTCTTTACACCCTAAAAAAAGATTTACACTAAAGGAAGTTAATCCTACTTAAAGAATAATAAATCCATAAATCCAAAATTAATATAAATCTAAATTACTAAGTTACTAATTTATAAATATGATTGTTATATCACTCATCCTTTTTTTTTTAAATACATCGTATGCTTTATAACATTAATTGCAAGAGACAATCAACTACAACAAATCTTAACATATCATTTTTAACTATTTAATTATTTGAATACACTTACCAACCCTTCCCATAATACTATATTAGCATAAATTTAAAGTAGGTCCCAAAGGTTTTTTTCACATAGAATATTGAAGATATATTACCCTCATCTCGTCTGCTAACACTTTCTACTCTCTGGTGAATGTCTATATCTTCTAAGATCACATAGTGGAAAAGCAACATGGGGATCTCTATCATGTAAGCATCCAAAGGAGAACCCTTCTCTTAATCATATGCTTCTTCCATGCTTCTACCATGCCACTTAAGCTATTGTGCCACTTGATGAGTCGTATATAATGTTATTTACGCTATTGTTGTCACTTGGTAATCCATCTATGATGTCACTTATCAAAAGGCTATTGTGCCATTTGGCGTGTCATCAATGGTGTCACTCGATGTCCATTTACGATGCCACTTAGAGAAAGGCTATTGTGCCACTTGGAAGGTGCCATTTGGTGTGTCATCAATGGTGTCACTCGATGTCCCGCTTTAACGCTGACACTTGGGGGACGACCAATGGTGCCATTTGGCTAGCTTTGGCGAGACTTGGCCAGAGATCTAGCTAGAGGTATTGTTCCATTTGGTCCATAATCATGGCACCATTTTGCGAGAGGCTATGGTCTCACTTGGCGGCAATCAATGTGCCATTTGGAGAGAGGCTATGGTGCCATTTGGCCAACCATCAACGATGCCAATTGGTTGTCGTCATGGTGCCACATGGTGGGCAAGCAATGAAACCATTTGGCATGTCATTCATGGTGCCACGTGGTCGGGGTCAATGGAGCATTTGACCTGTCGTCATGTGTCGCTCGACAGGTAATAATGGTGTCATTTGGCGAGAGGTTGTGGTGCCACTTTTACAACACCCTACCATTTGGCGAGAGGCTATGGAGCCACTTGGTCAGCCATCAGTGGTAACACCTAGCAAGCGAGAAATGGAATCATTTGGCCGACAAAATCAAAGGTGTCATGTGGTAGGGGACCAATGGAGCAATTTGGTCATCTCTAACAGTGGCACTTGGAAGTTTGTCGTGGTGCCACTTCGTTGGCCTAATGCTGGCACTTGGATGGCGTTCATGGTGCCACTTGGCGATGAATAACGTGCCTGTGTCGGTTGGCTCTTTTCAATGGTGAAACTTGGCAAGCGATCTATGGTTCCATTTGGCCAACCATCAATGGTCCCACTTGGCACAGATCTATGGTGCCATTTGGCCAACCATCAATGGTGCCACTTGGCATGAATCTATGGTTCCATTTGGACGACCCTCATGGTGCCACTTAGTCTATGTCGCCATTTGACTGAGCATGATGGTTCCATTTGGCCTCTGTTATCATGTCGCCACTTGGTGGCCAACCAATGGTGCCATGTGGTTGGCCCTATTAGCACAGGCAACAGTTTTGTTCCATAACTAGAACATTGCAACCAACCAATATTTCCCTGATATATCTTGTTATCCCATATTGATCGTGTCCATGAATCAGGATCAATTCTTTGGCACTGACTTGTATGTTTTATATGAGACCGTCTCCTTATTGGGCAATGCAGAACGATTATTTCAGCAGTGCAGTCTTGAACGATTGATTATTTAAAAAGTAGTAGGTTTATTAGGTTGAGGAGCATCATTATTATAATAAAATTCTGGACCATGTGAATTGAGTTGAGTTTAGTTTAGTGTTTATGGGATCGACCAACCATTCAAGTGAGACATATCAATCGTTAATCGATCAGTTCGATCGTGCATAATATTCACCCAAGGGCCAAGCTTGCCCAACGAAAGAGTCGAGCAAGGAAGTTGTCTTCGTGTTTCAAAGGCCACTTTAAGGTTGGTCATGGTGCCACTTGGAAAGAAATTTATGTTGCCATTTAACTGGCCCTCATGGTGCCACTTGGCTGGTAATCTATGGTTCCATTTTGGCCAACCCTCATGGTGCCACTTGGTGGGAAATATATGGTGCCACTTTGCAGGCAATATACTAGCTAGCTATAAGGGTTCCACTTGGAGGGTTGTCATGATGTCATTTGTTTTGCCATCAATGATGTTACTTGGTGGGCGATCAATGCTACATGGTGCCATTGGGTGACCAATCAATGGTACTATTTGGTGGCCTATCAATGATGCCATTTGCCCAACCATCAATGGTGCCACTTGGTGGCCATCAATGGTGCCATTTGCCTAGCCATCGATGGTGTCATTTGGCCAACCATCAATGGCATCAATTGGTCAACGATCATGATGCCACTTGGCAGTCGATCAATGGTGCCATTCAGCCGATTTTCCTAATACCACTTGGAAAGCAATCTATGGTGCCATTTGGCCAACCATAATGGTGCGATTTGGCCAGCCAAAAATGGTGCTAATTTGCAAGCGATCTATGGTGCCACTTGGCAAGCTATCTATGGTGCCACTTGGTAATGCTATGGCACCACTTGATGGGCAATCATAGTGTCATTTGGGTGGCCATCAATGGTTCCACTTGGTAAGCCATCATAGTGCCACTTGGTGAGCCACCATAGTGCCATTTGGGCAACCACACTAGAAACACTTAGCAAGTGATCATAGTGCCATTTGGGAAGCCATCATGGTGCCACTTGGCAAGAGATATATGGTGCCATTTTGTTGGTCATCTATGGTGCTACTTCGCAGTCGATCTATGGTGCCTCCTGGCAGGGCAATCGATGTGCCACTTGGCAAGCTGTCAAAGATGCCACTTGGCAGGGGAATGTGCCACATGGCAAGCGATCAATAGGCCATTTGACCAACCCAAATAGCCACATGGTGGGCTATCGATGGTGTTGTGTGTCACCATTATGCAGGCCATCAATGGGTCGCTTGGTTGGTCGTCAATGATGCTACTTTGGCCACTGTTGATTGTGCCACTTGGCGGGCGATCGATCGGGTTCATGTCTTTCGAGGCCACCGATAGTAGTTGCAAATAGCGAAACATGATGCTTTTTCTCTTTCCGAACTAGACCGAGTGTTGTTGATATTATGGTAGCTGCGGGAGGTATTAACATCTACGTGTAACCTTTGACGAGTCTAGAATATTCCAGGAAGCAAGAGAAACCCTAGAAGGTTAGGAAATAACCTTAGAAGACAAGGCGACTCAAGATAATAATTTATATTAAATTATTATCCTTCAGAAGTATAAGTTGACCCAGTTAGGCCACTTGGAGGACTATAAATAAGAGGGCGCTAGAGCCCTTTTGACACACTCACTCTCACAACTGCATAAGGACAAATGGTGCACATCACTGGAAGAGAGTTGCAGCTGCTGCAGTGGTGACTTGGTCTTTGGTTATGGTTGGACTTTATGCCTGGTTATGGTTTGGACTTTCTGCTTGGTACGCTAGATTTGGAAAAAGGTACACTACCTAGGTTGGCTATTGGTTCTAGGGTTTGCTTCTAGAATTATTTTGTCTATCAAGGTTAAGGTGCTCAAGGGTGGCCTTTGTGCCTATGGTTGGGTGACAATATTGCTATATTGTCTACCGTGAAACGAGCACACCTATTATTTCTAACAGGTTATGGGCCCACACTATCTTCAGACAGTCTAACCACTTGAAGGTAGATTAGGAGGATTTGCTCAGTTGCAGTTGCAGTGAGAGTTTTGTTGCAGCAACGAAACCCTAACCCTTGTGTTGAGACACCTTAAGTGAAACACTTGACCTAATTCCTGGATAACCTAGTGAGCCCTGGCCTAGCGCACCCGCTGGTACTCTCAGCAAGCCAAGACGTCAAGTTTTAAATTTTAGTCAAAGTCAACATTTGACCAAGTCAATGATAAAAGTTTGAGAAACAAAATTAGCAGAATATAAAAGAATTACAAAATGAATTAATGAAGATTGTTAAAGGATCTTCAATCTTATTGAAAAAGATTCAGTAAATATCGGGACAGATGGTGTTTCTGAGTTATTAGGTGAAGTCAACATTAACAGGTATCAGCGGAAATCAAAAGAAGAAATCGAAGAAAGGAAAACATAAATCTCAAATATTAAAATGGTCAACATTGCAGAAATAGATAAGTGGATGATAGCTTCAAGTTCAATATTGGAAAAGGTTAAATTCACAGAGAAAATAATAGCAAGCCAGTTGCCAGGTTTACAAAGAAGTTTTTTCTCTTTTGAAGCAAATGAAGTACCTGAGGCTCCTAAGGTCTTGGTAAACTTTTTAGGGAAATATGTTCAATGCGTTGAAGCAGATAAAGAAAGTTCATCAACGCAAATTTAAAACTTTGTAAATATTTTTATTTTTTAGAATTTCGAAAGAAATTGTAAACAGTTGACATTAGTCTATGTAACCGTAATATTAGGAAGTTGGTTAGTTACCAACGAAAAACTTTGATAGAAAGGTATAAATATAGTTTCAAAAGGCTGAAATATGGCTTCAGAAATTTTGGAGAAGGCCAAATTTTTGTAAGATCAACTTTGAAGTTCATTGGAATATAAATCGCAAAAAAAATTCTGGATCCTGTGATTTAGTGACTATGTTTCTTCCCCTGTTTATCATATTTTGTTAAATCTTCCTTTAATGTGTGTTTCTAACGAGTAAATCGATTTGAAGTTATATTCATTTCTGTTTATTATTTCATATTGGTTTGGATGTTGAATGTATTACAGTCTTTCCTCTGAAATTACTTTAGTAATTTTAAGACCTGTAAAACCTTATGTTCCTTAATATTCAACTCTGTTAGAAATTTTGTTTTTCCTTCATCATCGTGAATTGAAATATAAGATTCTTTCTTGATAAAAGCCTTATATTTCTCTGTTTTGTGTTTCATTGTTTACAATTTCAAAATTGTTACAAAACCAGGAAACGGCCTTGAATGTGTTTTTACATTACTGTTTTAGATTTCAAAGTTATTTTTATTTATCTTCCCTAAAAGTCTGAAGTAACCAATTGATAAAAAAACCCATTTACAAAACCTTTAAAACCCTATCACCCATGACAGTCCTTAGTGGTAGACAACCAAACGTAGAACCTGGTCTTCAGAATCAAACCAGCATTGCCCTAAACTTATTTAACACTATCCTACAAACAACAACCAATAGGGTTGAGTTAAAAAGATCGTGGGCTGCTATTGAACATGACATTAGCATCCAAGAGCAACGAGAAGCAAGACAGAGACAGTTGAGAAACTGAATCTGATCTAGTCTTTCTTTGTTTCTTTATTTTAAAGTCTAATCATAAAAATCTTTTTTGGATGCCTTGACGGTATGTTTTATAGCCTTAAAACATAAACTCAGGAACAACAAAGGCTATCATGAAGATGTCTTTCCAGGATTGTAGCAATTGCCTCTATCCTTGTCCTTATTCTTGTTTCAATTTACTATCATAAAAATATTGTCTTGGATCTTTCTTTTGTTTCTAGTCTTGTTCACTTGTGAAATATGTTGACAAACCTTGATGAACAATCTTTACGAAAGTTGTCATAGAAGAAGTTTATAAGGATGACACAATACTTGCAACAACTGTTAGATGGAAAACAATCAGAACAGATAGAAACAAACTTAAAAAGACTCGGCGGAAGTCATTAATAAAAAGGAAACCAGAACAAGCTTCTGACACTTTGCAGAAAGAAAAGAGAGATGCAGAAGACAAAAGCATGGACTCTCTCAGATAGAAGGGAATTGATTGCAAAAACATGCAGTCTCATAATAAAACAAGGAAGTTATATATATTGCTCAGGCATGACGCCTACATTAGGAGGGAGCCAATCCACAATGATATGATCCATTGAAGAATCTGTGAAGAGTTATAAATGGAAGCTTTGATAGATACAAGGAGAGATTCGGGGCTAGAGGGTTCTCTCGGAAGGAGGGAGAAAACTATGATGACTGCTTGTCCCAGTAGCCAGATATACCTCTACTTGAGCCATTATATCTCTTGTAGTATCCATGGGTTGGAGTTTACATCAGATGGATGAAAAGACTAGTCTTCTCATCAGAGTAATTGAAGAAGAAGCATATGTAGAGAAACCTAAAGGTTTTGAGGTATACCAGAAAGAAACTCATGTATGCAGATAGAAGACGACCTTGTATGGATTCAAGCAACTTGACGCATAGCCTCTCGTGTACAATAGAAGCATGGTGAAAACTTCCTCTGACATAGGAAGTGTATGAAAATGGTTCTTCAGAAGTCAGGGATTATGGATTGCAAATCCATGGCAAACTCCCATGATGACAAATCTGAAGAAGTTGAGAGACTCTGATCCAGTAGACCTGTCCTTGTATCGACAATTGAATGGCTCGTTGATGTATTTGGACAATACTCAGCCATATATTTGCTTTGTTGTGAAAATAGTTCCAGGGGGAACCTAGCCATGAGAATTAAATAATTGCAAAGCATGCCTTAAAATGTCTTCGTGAGACGTTTGAGTTATGATATACAACTGCATGGATTTATAGATTCGGAAGGGAGTGCAGATAACAAAAGAAGTACTTCTTTGATATATTTCAGTTTCCCATGATATCATGGGCTAGCAGGAAACATAAGTCTATTGCACTCAGCACTGCAGAAGTAGAGCATATTGCATCTTGTGATGCTTGTATGGAAGCAGTGTGGCTTCGTACGTTGGTTTTTGGATTGTTTGATCAGGTTATGGATTTGATCATGATATATTGTGATAACCAGAGCTATGTGAAACTCTCTGAAAACCTGGTGTTCCATGACAAGTCGAAGCATATTGAGATCAAGTAATATTTTCTCGGTGATAAAGTCCAGAGGGGAGAAATAGTTCTCCAGTATATCTCCACAGATGAGTAGATATCAGATATTTTGGTAAAGCCTTTGTCCAAGATGAAAAGTTTGTGTACTTAAGGGACAAGCTGGGACTCGTGGAGATTGTTATCGCACGGTTTGTAGGAAAGGTTAAATAGCTTGAGTCAAGGGTAGAAACCGGCGTAACAGGAGCTTCCCCACCCACTGTCACCTCGATGGGGAGCTCTTTCTATTTA
>JZKD02S1666175.1:409650-419912 GCA_000966675.3 Picea glauca | reverse complement strand
CTAGGAGATCATGTCTCGAGGCCCACAGGTCCTAGACATGGAGTACCGAGAGCAGGATTGACCTGAGCATGGCCCTAGAGGGCCCATCCTTCTTCTTCTTCACCAGATTTGTCCTATCAGCAGCAGCAGCATCCATCACCATCAGCTTGGAATTTCATCACAAAAGACTCTTGCTCCATGAGGTAATTGGTCCAGGTATCATGGTATGTGTCATGTTTGATCATTTTCACTTTCTTATTTTTCCTTCATGTTCCTTACATTTCTAATAACTACTTGGATCTTACACTAACCCACTTGACCATTGTTGGGGGGATTAACGGGGTGCCCTAGCAAGCTTGTATCCATGGGTTTTGGTTAGCCACCCAGGGGGATTTGAACAGCCATCGTTCTCTCCCACCATAATATCACTTTACATCTTATCTCCCATACATCCATCCCATTCCCTTAGTCCGGGCATTAGGATGACCTACCTGAGGGGTTACACTTCGTCCTGTGGGAAGAAGGGGATAAAGGCCCAGGGGGTAAAAGCAACTGGTAAAAGATAAAATCCATAGGAAATAAACCTAGAGATACTTCGCCCAAGGATCCCCGGGAAGGCAATAAAAGGCCTCTCGATAAGAAACAAAAGGGACCCGAAGAAAATAACAAAACAAGACCTAACCAAGAGGATGGGAGGTCTCATCACGAGCCGGCCCATTATGTTCATAGGTATCTAGCGGTGTGACATTGCCATTATCTGGTTACCACGCCAGGGCAATGACCTTTGGCCAAGGGAAAGGGGGTCTCATCATGAGCCAGCCTTATCATTTCCATGAAAATACCAGTGGGTAACACTGTCAGCTCTGGTCACTACGTCAAGGCAATGTCCTCTAGTCAGACCTTGAAGTAAAAAGAAAGAAAAAGCAATAAATAAAGAATAAAGGCAATAAAGGGGCTTGGAAAAAGTGCATCCATGACGGGTACAACTCACCTCCTACAAAGGCACCCATGGACAATACCTACCCCTGGTCTTCACTATGACTCGACATCCTTAGACCATATCACTTCATGAACATGGCTTGAATAATCTTCTGTGGAAACTTTCCTCTTCTTATGCATACCAGCCCAATAGGTTGTTCTGTCCATTTCTTCAACTTTGTATAGTAGATCAATGTAATGTCTTTGAGCTATTAGAGGATATGCTAGGGGTCTTATGCATGTATTTGATAAATTTAATGATGAAATATGATTGACATTGCTATGATCCCAAGGACTAATGAGCCCATGGAGGGAAAAGTTTTTGATGTGCAGGACCATACCCGATGGACAGGTACCAGTGGACTGGTACACATGGGGATATGATTAGCTCGGACCTCCATAGGGCTGAAGAGCCTATCAAATGGTTGTTGGGATGGCAGAGACAGGACAACGTTATGATGGGCCGTTGTATGAGAAGAAAGAAGGACGTTCCACCCAGGACACTTTGGCAGAGCCCAACCTAGGGGGGATCACCCACTTCAGATGGAACGTTTGCCCCTTGATGGACAGGACGTCACCCAGTAGAGAAGGACGTTATCCTGAGCGTGTGGCAGTGTGATGAGGCTATTTGGCACGTGTGGCAGCTTGGAGGAGCCCTAGAAGGGCCAACATATGTCTTCTGGATGCTGGATATGCCCAAAAAGGGCCAACGTCTCCCTTAGAAGGGCTTGACGTCCCACTTTTTGCTCATATTATGTCATTTTTCTAGCAGTTAATGCAAAAACAGTGTAAATTTTGTAGTCAGCCTTGTCGATTGTTTTAATGACCTATTTTTTATTTGAAAGGTCATGGATTGGTATAAATTGAGGACGTTTTTCCTCATTTTGAAGATAACACAACTCACTCTCTTGTGAGATCTTAAAACTTGCACCCTAGTTTGGTGCTCTTCGTCTTTTAAAGTGAGGTGCAACTCTTCTTGGAGGGTTTCTCTTGGCATTTATGGTGTTTCTCTCATGGAAGGTTTACAACTAGGGTTTGATTATGCATTCTTCATGATATGTAAGTGAATTTTTCATGCAAAACTTCTTAAGTGAATGGTTGTAGGATTAATTTCTTACATTTTGCTATTATATTGCTATTATATTGCTGAATCTTGAAACCCTAGGTAGCAAGCACACTCGTAGGTCATTGCTATATGTCCCCATGTTTGAGAAATAGTTTTAGCCATTGATAAAGGAAGATATAGCCTAGCCGTTGCTACACTTTTCTCCCTTTTTCTGAGTTAGGATTAAAGTTATAGGTTGAAAAGAGGAGACATCCTAGGCCTAGTTGAATCTACACCTAGGGTTTTAACCTTCTAGGGTTTGAAATCCTTGCCCCTGCAACACTTTCTCCTTTAAATCTGTACTTTGAAGCTAGCCATTTTACCAAGTGTATTTAGAGAAAGAGGAAGGAGCATGAGGCCTTGCTTAAGAAACACTGGAATGAGCCTCCTTCCCTTAGGGTTTTGATTCTAGGGCCCTACCATTGCAGCACCATAGAACCTTACCTTCCAGTCTCTAAATTTTAAATCCTCCCAAGACCTTGTGTCCTTGCTTAGACTTACAACGTTGAGCTTTCGCTGTGTAAAATCATCTTTCAAACTTCAAATTTTGAAACCCTAACTAACCCTAACGCTACTAACTAAGGCTGACGTCATACTTGATGCAACAAGCCTTCTAACTAAGCAATTAATGATGACGTCAAGCATTTATTGAGCTATTGTTGATTGAAAATACTGTTGGCTTGGTCATTTTTGTAGACATTGATGAATTGGTGATCTTGCATAGGCTATTTAGCAAAACGTTGACCTTAGTTTGTCTATTATATTGCTTGTTAAATGAAATCAGATAGTCAATAAGTACTAACCCTTTGAATTATAACCTGAAAATATACATATTGTATTGTTATTGTCTTGTTCCGGGCAAGTGTTCTCAACAGGGACTTCACTTCTTTATTGGCTGATTAGTCAGAATATCTGATACTGGTGGTAACCTGAGAGGAGGGAAAACCCTAACTATTGAACTTATATTCTTTGCCTCTTCAAACCCCAGGTTATCGGGGACGTCTCTCCTGGACTATCCTCCCTAAACAAAAAGAACCTCCCCATCGAGGTGACATTGGATGGGGAAGGTTCCTGTTACACCAGTTTTTCCACTATCCTGTAGCCTGTGACCTAAAATACAAACTGCGCAATAACATTTTGGCGTCGTTGTCGAGGAACACTGAGTCAATCCTCAACGACAAATCCTTTGGTAAGCCTTGCCTCAAAGACTTTTATCTTACAAGCTTACCTGGCGACTCCATTAAAAAAAATTTCCCCTATCCTTTGATAGTTTTAGGAAAACTATCTGGCGACTCCATGACGACTCGTAGCAGAAAACTATACTCAAATCTCGCTACAGTGGCAACCACCACTCTAATAAACCCTGTGCCTCCAACCAATCCAAGTCCTCACAAATGGTCTCATTTAGAAAGTTTCAATTGCTTTGACTTTAGCAACGTCCAAGGTGGATTACATGATTTGCCCACAGATGCAAACTCTTAGCTACCTTTCTTTTCAGGAAAGGGCACCCCTGGAAACTCACATTAGACCCATTTTTGCGACAGTGTTGACTTTCATTTGACTAGTCAAGATCACCCCGATGTCTTTATGAGGCTCTTTGTGAGTTCTCTTACAGGATATGCTAAAGTTTGGATTGATGGATGTCCCAAGGGAAGCATAAAAAACATTGAAGAGTTACAAAAAGCTTTTAAAATAAGGTGGTGTGATAGTGAGCAGTCACAAGACTCCTTTTCTCAATATCTCAACATTTGCAAGGGAGCTTGTGAAAGTATAAGAGACTTCAGTGATAGGTTCAACCTTTTCCTTAAGAAGATCCGATCAAAGGTGGGCTCAGAACAAGCCATCATCGATCACTTCTTGTCCTCCTTAGAGGGAACTTTGCAATTCAACGTTAAGGACCGGTCACCAAAAACTTTGGAAGAAGCACAAGACATGGCCTTTCAAATTGAAAGAAATCTTGATTTTGATGACTACATTCAGCAAAGAAACTTGAATTGCGAACTATGGGATCCCGGTAATGAACCTATGGCAAAACCTGAACATCCAAGCATCCTCGAGATCGAATTAGCTCCCACCAAAAGGAAATGGAGCCTTTATCATGAGATTGTTATCTCTCCTCAAGAATCTTCGTTAAGGAGGGCCCATCCAGAGGATTAAGTTGTGGATAACTCACACAAGAACGTTGAGCCAAGTCTTCCTGAAGACTTCTCTCTTTTTATTCATCAGGTGGGACACCCTGTTTCTAAAAATTGTGAGTTCAAGCCCTTTTATGTCTCCCTCCGAGTCAAAGACTTTCTCCTCCACAACTGTATCCTCCACCCAAGAGCCAAAACCAATATAATGACAAAACAAGTTATGCAACAATTGGGCCTGAAAACCTCACAAGTAAATACCAGAGATAATTTCGCAAAAGGAATCATCAACAATCTCGAGGTTGCCTTTGAATCTTGTCCCAACGCTCCTTTCTTGATAAATGTGGTTGTCATGAATGATATTAATAATTTCGGGATTATCCTCCGCAATGACCTTATTGAGCACTTGAATGGGAGCACTCACAAAGAGCAGTCCAGAGCCATCATCCCTCATCCTAAAGGAGGATTTTACACCATCTACAATGAGCCCTTTGTTGGATCACCAGTCGAAAGTCCAGATGAGATAGATGATCAACTTTTATGCATCAATAGTGGTCTGAATGATTGGTTCATTCAAGAAGGAAAGTTGGACATGGACACAGTTGAGGAAACAGAAGGAATTTGGACCTTGGAATTCGATGGCTCACACTCAAGCTTTGGATCAGGTGCTGGAATAGTTTTAACAACTCCATCAGGTGAGGTCTTCTACCATTCATATAGGATGGAATTCTGTTGCACCAATAATGTGGCTGAGTATGAAGCTTTGATTCTGGGACTAAATCTGGCAATCGACAAGGGTGTTACAATCCTGGAAGCGAAAGGTGATTCAAACCTCATCGTGTCGCAAGTTCTGATGAGATTTGCGACTAAGAATGAGAAGTTAAAAAGGTATCGAGATGTAGCTCAGAATCTTTCAAAATCCTTCAGAAAGATATCAATTGAAGTTGTTCCTCGAGAAGAAAACCATGTAGTTGATGCTTTGGCTATCTCAGCTTCCACTCTGCAACCATGCGAAGGACCTCTTCATGATCTGTGCAAAATGGAAGTTCTTTTTAGACCTTCTATCCCCGACAATCTTGAGCACTGGCAATTCTTCAAGGACAACGATCAAATTATCAGATTTATGGAGAATAGCAAAGAATTCACAGATACACAAGTTGCCTTCCTGGCTGATTCTATGGACTTGGAAATCATCAACCTACAAAACAATACCTTACCAAAGGGTTGCATTCCTCTAGAGAACCTATTTAACAGACATGATATTTTCAAAGGCAAAAGAACCAATAAGCAAGTTGAGGAAGCCTTGGAATTCAACATTGGTACTGAGATGGATCCGAGAATGGTCAAGATAGGAAAGGGGACTATCGAGAAAGAGAGGAAGGAAATACTGGAGTTCATTAGGGAGTTCAGAGACACCTTTGCTTGGAACTATGATGACTTAAAGGCCTATAGAGGAGATGTTATCCAACATGCTATACCCTTGGTGGAAGGAGCCAAGCCATTCCGACAAAAGTTAAGGCATGTCAACCCGAAATTAGCTGGACAGATACAAAAGGAACTTCAAAAGATGGTTGACGCTAGTATCATAGCCCCAATCAGGTATTCGTCTTGGATGTCAAACTTGGTAGTTGTTCGAAAGAAAAATGGTGATATCCGCCTGTGTGTCGATTTCCGCAACCTCAACCAGTTGTCGTTAAAGGATAATTATCCCGTCCCAAACATGGAACATCTGCTTCAACGAGTCACAGGGGCAGGGATGATGTCTATGCTAGATGGATTCTCAGGATACAACCAAGTTTTACTCAAAAGGGAAGATCAACTCAAGACTGCGTTCACTACACCCTGGGGAACTATTATGTACTTGAGAATGTCGTTTGGCCTCATGAAAGCGGGTGCCACCTTTCAGAGAGCAATGGATTTTGCCTTCAGGGACCTTATACAAAAAATCATAGAAATTTACCAAGATGACCTCACTGTTGTGTCCAAGGATAGGAAAGACCATCTCTCCCACCTCATGATTGTTTTTGAACGGTGTAGGAAGTATGGCATCTCACTAAATCCTAAGAAGTTTGTTTTTGGGATTGACGAAGGAAAACTATTCGGACACGTGGCCTCACCAGGGAGAGTCTCCATTGATCCTGAAAGAGTCCAATCTATAAGAGATGTCCGCCCTCCATTCAACAAGAAAGCCTTACAATCTTTTCTTGGAAAAATCAATTTCATCCGTAGATTTGTGCCTAACTTTGCTGAAAGGATAAAACCATTAAGCGCTCTGCTAAAAAAGGATGTTGCTTTCAGGTGGGGAAATGAGACTGACAGAACTTTTGAAGATATCAAGAATTCCATCTCCCAAACCCCCGTCTTGATTAGTCCTGATTTTTCACAGGATTTCATAATTTTCTCATTTGCATCTCAGGATACTATCGCAGGCGTATTGATGCAGAAGGATGCTGACAACTATGAACATCCCGTAGCCTTTATGAGAAAAGTCCTAAGAGATCTAGAATTGAACTACTCCACCACAGAGAAGCAGGCCTATGCCTTGGTTAAGTCCCTCAAACATTTCAGAAATTACATCGGTTACAATAAAATCAAGGCTTATGTCTCGTACCCAGCCGTGAAGGATGTTTTATCCCAACAAGATTGTATGGGTACTCGAGGAAAGTGGGTTTCAAAAATCCAGGAATATGACTTAGAGATAAAACCCACCAAGATAATAAAGGGACAATGTCTGGACCAAATGCTAACTGAAAGCAATCAGGAGGCCATACAGATGGGTGAGAATGAGCAGGTGAATGTAATAGTCAGTGAACTAGAACATGATGAGTGGTATTCCGACATAGTTTATTATCTAAAGAACTTGTCTTGCGCTGATCATCTGGTAGATTACAAGAGGAGGGCTTTGAGGTTGAAGGCTATGAAGTATTGCCTAACCGAAGATGGACTTGGGTGGAAGAATCCTGATGGTGTTATACTTCGATGCGTAAACAAGGAAGAGGCAAAGAAGATCTTGGAGGAATTACATTCCGGACATTGTGATGGACACTTTGTTGCACGTACTATTGCCCATAAGATCTTGAGAGCTGGTTATTATTGGCCAATGCTTATCAGCACGTTTGGTCTTGCTAGCCTTGCCAATACTTCACCGGCAAACCAAAACTCCCAGCACAGCCTTTGAAACCGGTAGTAGTAGAGGCACCCTTTCAATAATGGAGCCTAGATTTTATTGGTGAATTCAAGGATAATTCAAGTAATGGATATCGGTGGATCCCGACAGCTATAGATTATTTCACTAGATGGGTTGAATCAATTCCTACAAAGAAGGCCACCGAAGAGGTTGTCATGAACTTTTTGGAAGATTGGATCATAACTAGGTTTGGCGTCCCTTCCAAAATCACTACAGATAATGCCAAAGCTTTCAACTCTTACGCTCTGGTAAAATTTTGTTTCAAATATGGCATTACCTTGTCCCATTCTTCAAACTACTACCCACAAGAAAATGGGTTAGCAGAGTCAACCAACAAGAACCTCATGAATATCCTAAAAAAGGTTGTCAGAGAAAATAAGAAGTCATGGGATAGTAAAATAAAGTATGCAGTATGGGCAGATCAAATAACAACAAAAACTTCCACGGGGAAAAGTCCTTTTGAGTTGGTCTATGGACTCGAAGCAAAACTTCCTGTAAACCTCCAAATTCCTATCCTCCGATTCACGCAACAATACGACACACATGCAGAGGCGATTCAAGGAAGAATAAAACAGCTAATAGAATTGGATGAAACACGAAGAAATGCCTTTGGTCAAATAACAAGGAACCAAGAGAAGATAAAAAACACTTTTGATCACAAGGCCAAGGAAAGAAGTTTCACCAAAGGAGATCTTGTCCTGCTGTGGGATAAAAGGAAAGAAAAACCTAGCATGCACAAAAAATTTGACAGTCTATGGGGAGGCCTTTACAAGATCGAGAGTTGTGCAGGTACAAATTCTTTCAACCTGGAAACAATGGAAGGAGAGATTCTGAAATTACCGGTAAACGCTTTACATATCAAGCGTTACTACCCCCCAGATACATGACGGTACAGATAAGTATGAGTAGCTAGGCATTCTCCGTGTATTATACCATCTGCATTTCATGTTTCTTTCCTCATATGCATCTGATTGTTTTATCTCATATCTATACATTTTATGTGGGGTGGCAATACCACCCCACCTTTGTTGTTGATGTATTTTTTCAAGTGTGAGTAGGTCTGCAGGTTTATGCCAGAGATGTTCAGGTTCTCATGTGCTCTACAGTGAGCACATGTCCCCGAGTTGGAGCCAGATGTTATCCCCGTTTTCTAGGGATAACTAGGAGATCATGTCTCGAGGCCCACAGGTCCTAGACATGGAGTAAATGATATAAACTATTAAACATGATTAAAAATTCAATTCAAATTCAGTAATGAAATACATTGATTCATAAATCATAAATGGAAGTTGAAACATAAATAGTAAAATAATAAATATTGATAGATTGATTTAAAAACTAAATTCATCATTCATCATTCTAGAATCTAATTAATTTGCAAAATACTAAATAGTAGATGCTAAAGTCTGAAATAGTAAATTGGAATTAGTCAAGTCTCAAACTCAAAAATTTTAAATAGTAAAGAGTCACAAGTCAAGGTTTGAGGTCATCAGTATCTAGAGTCAAGACTCAAAAGTTAAAACTAAAAAAACAATGAACTTTGAAAATAAATTTCAAAATGACCATCATGGAGTCAATCTCATTGAACGGTCCTATATATAACATGCATAAGTTATATATATTTGTTTTTTAATTTTATATATATGTGTTTTTTATTTTTATTTTTTTAAATTTAATGTTTTATTTTTTAAGTCTTACTGGGCAAAAAAAAATTGGGGGGATGTCTAGGAGTCCCCCTTTTGGGGGGGACGTCCAGAATTCCCCCTTTTCAAGGGATGGACATCCAAGACTCCCCCTTTTGGGGAGTCTCATCCCCCACCTTGGGGAGTCACGTCCCCCCAAGTCCCCTCGCGTCTCCCCAAAAAGGGGACGTGGGGAAACGTCCCCCCGTCCCGGGGACATGGGGGACGCGACCCCCACCCTGGGGGACGCGTCCCCGTGGAACACTGGTGTTTTTTCACTTTTTTATTTTCTTATATTGTGTGCAGAATGAAATAATACTTTTTGAAATCGAATTTCCAACAGATTGTTTTTTTGTAAATATTTTTTTTTTCTTTCCTGATTTCTGGCTTTCTTGGATTTGCAGCAGAATGTTCTTCAACAACTTCTGAGTTTTTATATAGCCAAAGGCATGAATTGGTCAAAGACCCAAACAATCAGAGAAACTATGGAATTATTTTTTTTGTGTGTGTGGCTACAAGTTGGTTCAGACAAGGTCTGACAAAGACACTAGCCAAAGGCCGGGATCAGAAAAACGAAGCTCTGATACCAAATGAGACGAACAAAGTTCGTTCACACAAGAATTATCCAAAATACTTGGAATATAACATAATAATCCATGTAGGAATAATGTATAAAATATGAATAGATAAGATGATGATTACAATTAAGAATGAGGGCTAGTTTATATACCCACGCAGGGGTGCCCTTAACTAATAGTCATGTCCTTTGAAACATGACCTTTCATTATTAATAATTATTATCTATTAATTAATTATTATTATGTTATGAATATCTATTTATAGGTATATTTATGTTCATAACAACTTATACCAAAAGAATTGTTGGGTGCTCAATAAGTGAGGCAAACAAGACCACCCTAGCTCCACAGGTCAATCTGAGGAACGAAAGTACTCCAACAAGGCGGACACCCAGTGTCGTGAGACCATCCTTGATCTAGCACCCCTTTCATTTTCCTTAAGTTTTTTTTTTGATAGCAAAGTTGGGATAGTAAAAGGTGTATCTAATTACCAAATAAATTTTAGGCCCTAAGGAACTAGAGATAAATTGAACTTAGAGTAGATTAAGTTGAATTATATTAGTTGCAAATGTAGAGTGCTTGTAAACGAAAGTGCTTGCAAATGAAAGAAAAGTACTTGCA
>JZKD02S1666175.1:345107-355247 GCA_000966675.3 Picea glauca | reverse complement strand
TTGTTCTCTCAGAGTATATGAAGCCAGACCAATGTCAAAAACTTTTTGCTAATGTATTAGACTCGAGCTAGAATGGAGGCTAACTGAGTATCTGATGGTGAAGTTTTCGAGGTGCATCACGAAACTCTTAGTTTACTACTCAAATTCTAGCCATAATTCCAATCTCAAACAAATATATGTAATTATGGATAGTGTGATATCCGGTAAAAGTTGATATCATTGGAATAAAGCAACATATGGTATTGAATCTAGTTGTTCCATTGTGTTTACCCTATCTAAGAGCCATGCAATCTCTTTATGTCCTAGGTATAATTCAAATCTTAGTTAAGTGTCCTTGATCATCTACTTAACCAAATATAGTGATCAGTTCTGTAGTTATATTTCTTTAGTTTCTCTTGATTGTATCTCCTCAAACCAATTGCACATCTTATTTTTATTGATCTTATAATTGTCTACTATTATACTTGTTAAATGTAACTCCCATGAGCTAGTCTAACATATTTTTTTCGTAGTTCTCTACAAAATGTTCTTTGTAAGTCTTTGCCTCGAACATCAAAAAATTGTGTCCACCCTTTCCCTTTAGTTTTGAGTTGGGGAGACTTGGAGAGTTTGAACTTCAAACATTTGTTTGATATTGATTAGGTGTCCATGCCCCTTTTGTATTGCAAGTTGTGTTGAAGTTTGAGTAGTTTCAGAAGATATTCTTATTGTATTTGTATTGTATTTGTATTATATTAGACCAAGTAAAAAACCTAAAGAATAATATTATGTTGTATTTGTAAAGTTGGCCCTATTGTGCCTTTGTAAAAGTCAAATGTAAGTTAGAAAGTATCAATTGTACAAGTCGGCCCTGACCTAATTAAAGGGTGACTTAACTACTATTCATATGAGGCTAGGCGCCTCACTTGAATAACACACACAACTCAAGTTCTCTCTCAAGAAAAAGTGCTCAAGTCTTAGGAGGAGACACAACTACAAAGGAGGAGTGTTTTCGTGGAGGGTTTTGGTTATCTCTTGCTCTATCTTTCTTGGTCTAGTGTTGTGCTACTCTATTGTGGTCAGGGTTTCTGGTCTATCTTCTGTTTCGTGAGATCTCTCTTGGAGAGAGACATTGTAGTTGTTGACGAATCTATATTGAAGAAGTTTTGTTGGGTTTTCTCCCTAAGAGGGTTTCCCAGGATAAATCTTGTGTATACTGTGGATGTCTTTCTTTCAGTGATCCTTATGCATGCAGTTATTGTTCTAATAGTTAAAAGTTAAAGAATACATAATACACTTAACTGCTTAAGCAAGGTTTTAACATGGTATCAGAGCTGGCCTGAGAGAAGCCATTTTCACAGTCTAAAGGAACTCGCTGGGGAAAAAAAGTACATAGGAAGACTCTAGTAACCCTAGTGCATCTTTTCCCTGGACTAGTTTTGCAGTGTCTGCAGTTTCTGAAAATTAGGGTTTTTCAATAAAACCCTAGGTGATGACGTCACCCACCTTATGAAGGACGTCAGTCAAGATAAATCCATCACCTAAGGAGGGTGCATCTTTCCCTTGGATCAGATTTCCAAAATTCTCAAATTGAAAAATTAGGGTTTCCTCTTGAAACCCTAGGTCAATGCTTCTAGGCAGCTGCAGACTAAAGTCGGAGCAAATCACTTTGGCATAGCACACTCTCTGGTAATATCAAAACCCTTCTTTGAAAAGTTTTTAAATTTTCTTGTCATATTTTCGTCCAAGGGCAAGATGACTTCCAACACTAAGCTTGATGAGAAGCTTGAGGGTGTTGATAACTTCTGAGCATGGAAGTATAGAGTAATGCTCATTTTAGAAGAGAATGATCTAGAAGGTTTCGTCAAAGAAGAAGTTCCAGAACTAGAGGGAGATGAGGCCAAGGAAAAGCATAAGAAGAACCTAGTTAGGGTAAAGAGGATTATCGTAGATTCTATCAAGGATCACTTGATCCCTTGTGTCTCATCGTTGAAGACTCAAAAGAAGATGTTTGATGCTTTATCCCGATTATATGAAGGCAATAATATCAATCGAAAGATGACATTGAGGACTCAACTCAAGAGTGTGAAGATGCTGAGTTCAAAAACCATTCAATCCTACTTCACAAGGGTATCTAAAATCAAAGAACAACTTGAAGCCATTGAAGACACAATTGAAGACGCTGAACTAGTGATGACTACATTGAATGGTCTCCCGAGGTCTTGGGAATCATTCATTCAAGGAATCTGTTCAAGAAGAAAACTAACAAAGTTTAGTAGGCTATGGGAAGATTGCACTCAAGAAGAAACTGGATTGGCAGCAAGAGAAGAGAAGTTGGGAGATTATGAAAATTAAGCACTAGCAATACATTCCAGAAAAGGAAAGAGAAAGAAAAAGGTTCATCCCTGTTATCCCCTACCCTAGGGATAACTAAGGAGATCATGTCTCGAGGCCCATAGGGCTTAGACATGGAGTGTCGAGAGCCGGGTGACTTGAGCATGGCCCCGGAGGGCCCCTCTTTTCTTCAGTGCAACCTATTTATCAACAACAATAGTGTCCATCCCACCAGCCTGGTCCTGAAGTAGCAGTAAGTCTCACGCCAAGAGGTAATGAGTCTGGGTATCATGGTATCTGTCACTCTGATTCTTGAAGCACTTAAATATGTTGCATTGAATTCTCCTTCATTTGATAACGTTTTCTTGGAAATTATGCTCTTTGACTTGTTCATACCTGGAAGGGTGACATGATGCCCTAGTAAGTTGATCTCCCTTTAGGATGGGTTTCCACTGGCTGGGTTTGTGAAAGGTCATTGTCCGTTGCCTCCATACTTATCACTTTCCATCTTTATTTCTCCCATCTCCCCATACCTTTAATCGGGCATTGGGATTTGCCACACTAGGAAGGGTTGTACCTTGCCTTGTGGGAAGAAGGGGCTAAAGGCCCAGAGGGTAAACGTAGCTGGCAAGAGTTAAAAGCCAAAGATGAAACCTTTGAGATGCTTCGCCTAGGGATTCCCGAGAAAACAGTAAAAAACTTCTCAGTAAGAAAAGGGAACCTATAAGATAAATAAATAGTCAAGGTATTAGTTGGCGGATATGAGGTCTCATCACGAGCCAACCTATTATGACCATGGGCATGTAGCAGTATGACACTACCATCTATCTGGTCACCAAACCAGGGTAGTGGCTCTTGGTGGCATAGCCAAGAGAAAGGGGGACTCATCACGAGCCAACCTTCTCATCTCCATGAAATATTTGTGGATAACGCTGTCACCTCTAGTCACCAAGCTAGGACAATGTCCCTCAACTCTTCCCTTGAAGCATAAAAGAAAAAGATCAAATGCAATGAAGCTAAGAATAAAAGGCAATGAATGGGGTAGGAAACAATGGCATCTATGACTAGGTGCAACTTGCCCTCTACAAAGGCACCCACAGGTAAGATTTACATTTTCCTGTTATCATTGCACCCCATGCCGAAATAATTGCCCCATGCCACCTCATAGACTTACCTGACCTGGATTGGTTCTTACCTGGGAAAGACGCCAAACTTAAGTAGGATTAGCCCAATAGGACACCCTGAGACCTTCTTCAAACCTGACTTGTTAAATTGCATAACGTCTTTGAGCATTTGTCTGGGTAAAGGGGGGTTTGATGCACATGTTTGGGTAATTTAATTATTGGATGTGATTTACATGTTATGATCCCTGTGACTTATGAACCACTGGAGGGTGTACTTGTTGTTTTTGAAGGACCTTGCTAGGTGGATAGGTACACATAGGGGATTGATTAGCTTGGACCTTCATGTGGCTGAAATCCCACAGATGGATGTTGTAAAGCGAACCAAGGGCAAGAAGACATTAGAGATTTGCACTAAAAAGAAAGGAGGACGTTGCCCTTGGAGACACCCTAGCAGACCTAGATCTAGGGAATTTTGCTTTTCCACCTGGACGTTGACCTTTAAGAGCCCATGACGTCACCATCATGACCCTAGACGTCATCCAGAGTAGTTGTGAGCTGGTTGGCACGTGTGGGCATCATCCTGGGCCTTTCGAGGCCAACGTTCTGCATTTGGAGCCCAATGTTCCATGTTAGGCACTGAACGTGACCCTAGAAGGGCTTGAAGTCACCCTTGGAGATGATTTTAGATGTTAATTAATTTATTTATGTAAAAATTGGATTTTGATGTAAATTGGCCATGTCGACCTTCTATTTGACCTAAATTTTATTGAAGGTCAAAGTTTTGTGTAAATAGAGATAAAATACTCTCATTTTTACATCAGAACTCATCACACAAGATTGAATGGTCTGTAATTTGCCCCCTACTTGGGATTTATTGGCTGAAATAGGGAGGCACACTTGTCTTGGAGGCTAAAATTTGCAACTTGGATCATTTCTTGGTGAAGTTACTTGGCAATCTAGGGTTTTATTGCTTGATTATTCTCAGTGAAGGAAGTAAATCTGCAATTTTCATTTCATTTTTGAATGGTTATGGTATATTTGCTTATTCATGTTAAATTTTATGAAATTGCTTGCTTGACAAGCCCTATGAGTAAAGGACTTAAGATACTACTTCTTTGCTCTTCATTTGCTAGATTTTACTAAAGTGATTTGACTTAGATAAACTTCTGAAGCCCTGAAATACTAGCACTTTAGAAGCCATTGTCTAGTTATTGTTTTTCTTAATATCTTTCAATAGTCTAAGGAGGAGGAATGCGCTAGGGCCTATAAGTGCCTACTCTCTAGTAGCTCACCCCCTTAAAGTTTGGATCCCAGAAGACTTAAAGTACTCACTCTTCTAAGATCCATTCTTCACTTAGACAAGTATAATCATTGTTGTTACTACTTCCAAGTGAAAGTCGTCACCTATTGACTCCATTACCTCATAAAGGCACGAGTCCACTTACTTTAGTGAATGATTGATCAAATAAACACTCATAATCTCTTCCTTGAAGCTTTTGCTAACTTCTACTAACTCTAAACTAGACTAATTCACTAGTTAACTTCTTGTTGTTGCAAATCACTGCTACAACCATACTAATCTACATTAATTTGCTGCATACACCTACATAACTTGCACTTAACTCACTAAGAAATTGCTTGTGATAATTGCCAAACAATCTACTTGATAAATGGTAAGTTTACATGATTGTTTCTTGCAATTCTGAGCTCTAATACTTGCTGCTGTTACAAAAGATTGCTACAGCCATCTAACTGCAACAAATTCTCTGCACAAAATTGACAGTTAATGCTAGCTAGACATTGCAAAAATTGCTTGTGACAATTGATTATCATTTTGCCTGGTTAAAGCTACCTTTTCATTGTCTTTTCAAGCAATTCCAAGGCATATTTTTTGCAGCTGTTATAAAATACTTATTGCTGTTGTAAACTTTCATATTGCTGCAATTTTCTATCAGCTAGCTTATATTTCGAAGGTTCATGGTCTTATGAAGCACTAACATCATTTTGTACTTGAAAACTGCCATATTTGCTTTGTTGTCTTGTTCTGGGCAGGAACACTTCATCTTTACTTTTGCTTCATCTCCTAAAGACTTAAAAAAACCTTTGACTTGAGTGACCAGTGAGAGGAGGGTATTCTTGTATCGTTGTCTTAGTTCATCAATGCTTTAGGTCACTAGGGACGTCTCCCTTGGGGTAATCTTATAATACTACTAAACAAAAAAGGGTTTCCTATTAAGGTGACAGTGATAGGTCACCCCCTTGTTACGCCAATCTTGCCTCACTTGCCTTGGGCTTTGGGAAAGTACAGATTGTGTGATAACAATCCTCAGAAAAAGACACAAAAGGCACAAAAGTTTCTAAAGGATTATTCAAGTTATAAATGCTACATCCGCTAGAAGATGGGACACATTGCAAGAAACTGTCCTCACTCAAAAGATTAGGTCAGAAAAGGAAAGTATAAAAGACATCACATTCATGCCACAGAAGACGATGAACTTGATCAGAAGAAAGCCAAAGGAGATGATTCAAGTGAAGAATATGTTTTGATATAAGCTCTTACAGGAACAACTACTCATGGAAGTGAAACATGCCTTATTGATGGTGGTGCTTCTAAGCACATGACAAGTTACAAAGATTCTTTCTCAGAATTAGTTTAGAAGGATTCACCTCACAAGGTGAAGCTCGATGATGACTATCAGTAGCCCATTAAAGGAGTAGGTGAAGCTTTTTATAGATTGGATTCCAAAAAGTCTATGAAGATGAAGGATGTTTTGTATGTACCTGGTTTGAAGAAGAATCTCGTTTTTATCTCAGCATTGGATGAGAAAGGATACAAAGTTGCTTTCATTGATGGTGAAGTTCTCATGTGGCCAAGAGGAAAGTCTATTGATGATGTTGTGGTGATTGGTGTTCAAGAAGGAGGTCTATACAAATTGTAGGGACATTCAGATTGAAAATTAGTGCACAACACAATTACTCCGAGTGAGCTATGGCATAGAAGATTCGCTCACATACATTACAAAGCATTACTGATCGTGAGCAAGATGGTGACAGGTTTGCCAAAGATCCAAGTGAATCATGAAGGCATATGCAAGGGATGTGCACAAGGCAAGAATGTGAAGAACCCATTTCCAAGCAACAACAACAAAGCCAAAGGAGCCTTGGACATCATGCACTAAGACGTGTGTGGACCAATGTCAACCACTTCACTTAGCGGGTATCTATATTATGTTTCATTTATTGACGATTTATCATGTAAAACTTGGATTTATTTTTTGTAAGCTAAAAGCGAAGTATTCAACAAGTTCAAAGAATTTAAAGCACTTGTTGAAAACCTTTTTGAAAAGAAGACAAAGATCTTAAGGTTAGATAATGGAGGAGAAGTCACATTAGATGAATTCAAGGCATTTTGCAAAGAAGTTGGGATTAAGAGGGATCTGCCTACTCCCTACAATCCTCAACAGAATGGTGTGGCAAAAAGAAAGAACCGAACAATCATGGAAGCAGTAAAGGCCATGATTCATGATCAAGATTTATTGATGCATTTGTGGGTAGAAGCAACCGGGACCACTGTATATTTGCAGAACAAAAGTCCCCACCGTATACTTGGGAACAAGACACCAAAAGAAACGTTTACACGTGAAAAGCTAGAGGTCAACCACCTGAGGATATTTGGAGGATATTTGGTTGTCCAGTTTATGTGCATGTTCCCAAGGACAAGAGATCGAAGTTGGACCCTTTAGGCAAGAAGGGTATATTTGTTGGATATAGTGTGAGATCGAAGGCATACAAAGTCTACATCGCTGATCATTGACAGATTGAGACTAGCAGAGATGTCGCCTTTGATGAGGATGCAACTTTCAGTAGATTGAGACAGAATCATTCAGATGAGGTCCATGATGAACCTGAAGCTCCCAGAGTTGCAGATACAGATGCATGCGATGATGTTGTACTAGAAGATCATGATATGGAAGAACCACAGAGACATGTTGATTCATACCGAGAGATGAATACAAAGAAAAGAAGACTAGCTTGGGCTCGAGAAATTATTTAGGATTCAAAGAAGTATGGTGCTCTAGTTGGATCTTTCAGAGAAAGTAAGAGACCACAACCATACTCTAGTTACGTGGCATTGCTAAGTGACATTATTGATGTTGAACCTACCTGTTATGAAGAGGTTGCAAAGAAGAAAGAATGGAAGGATGCCATGATTGAGGAGTACCAATCCATTGTAAAGAATGATGTTTGGGATGTGGTTCTGAGACCGAAAGTGAAGACAGAAGCTCATGATATGGAAGAACCACAGAGACATGTTGATTCATCCCGAGAGATGAATACAAAGAAAATAAGACCAGCTTGGGTTCGAGAAATTATTTAGGATTCAAAGAAGTATGGTGTTCCAGTTGGATCTTTCAGAGAAAGTAAGAGACCGCAACCATACTCTAGCTACGTGGCATTGCTAAGTGACATTATTGATGTTGAGCCTACCTGTTATGAAGAGGTTGAAAAGAAGAAAGAATGGAAGGATGCCATGATTGAGGAGTACCAATCCATTGTAAAGAATGATGTTTGGGATGTGGTTCCGAGACCGAAAGAGAAGATAGTGGTAAGTTCCAAGTGGATTTACAAGACGAAGCATTCAACATATGGCAATGTCGAGAAGTACAAGGCAAGGTTCGTGGCGCGGGGTTTCTCCCAAAAAGAAGGAATAGATTATGAGGAGACATTTGCTCCTGTGGCGAGATACACTTTGATTAGATCTATACTTGCTATAGCTGCAGTAATGAAGTGGAAGGTACACCAGATGGACGTGAAGACAACTTTTCTAAACGGTGTAATAGAAGAGGAAGTGTATGTGGAGTAGCCACAAGGTTTCAAGACACATGACAATCAGACACATGTGCAGATTGAAGAAAGCCTTGTATGGATTAAAGTAAGCACCCAGGGCATGGTACGATAGAATTGACAGTTTCTTGATGAGCTTGGGCTTAGCAGATTCCAACCTTTCCTACAAGGTTCTAGATGGTGGACTTGTGATATTACTATTATATGTGGATGACCTGTTTCTAATAGGGGACGAGAAGCTCATCACTGAAAGTAAGAGGTAACTTGTTACGAAATTCGAGATGAAAAACCTGGGTATGATGCATTTTTTCTTAGGTCTAGAGGTATGGCAGAGTCCAAGTGATATTTTCCTTAACTAAGGAAAACATATTGTAGAGATTTTGAAGAGATTCAGAATGATGGATTGAAAATACATGCCTACACCGATGGTGACGAATATGAAGTTATTGAGTGATACATCTTCAGAGATAGTGGATGCCACTATGTATGGATAAATGATTGGTTCATTGATGTACTTAATGAACACAAGGCTAGATATATGTTTTGCGGTGAACACATTGAGTCAGTATATGATCGAACCTAGAGGTGTTCACTTCATTTCAACAAAACATGTGTTGAGGTACCTGAAAGGTACAATTGACTACAAACTCAGATATGTTTCGGATCGTGAGATAAGCCTGGAAGGCTATATTGATTTCGATTGGGTCGGTAGTGCCGCAGATAAGAAGAGTACATCTAGATGTTGCTTCAGTTTGGGATCAACTATGATCTTATGGTTTAGCAGGAAGTAGACTAGTGTGGCACTCAGTACGACTGACGCAAAGTATATAGCATAATGTTCAGCTAGCAGCGAAGCAGTGTGGCTTCGGAAGCTTCTTGCAAGATTTGTTTGATCTTCAGTTAGAGACGACTTGTATCTGGTGTGACAACCAGATTTGTGTGAAGTTGTCAGAGAACCCGATGTTTCATGACAAGTCCAAGCATATCGAGATCAGGTACCATTATATCAGAGATATGGTGCAAAAGGGAGTAGTGAAGCTCCGGTATGTTGCTACAGATGAGCAGATAGCAGATGTGTTGACCAAGCCTCTGTTAAGGGTGAAATTTGTGTACTTCAAGGACAAGCTTGGTGTGGTCCAGAAGGACTTCCCTAGTAAGAGGGAGTGATGAGTTACAAACGCGACTCCAAGGCAACAACATTAGAGTGTGGCGACAACAATGGGTAGTCATTCACTGGCACGTTACTGACTGTGGCACCAATCAACATGACCTCACACAAGGTCATCATATGTCGAGCCTTTGGGGACCTCATATGTGTGCACTACATCGCCTAAACCTTGTGATTAGATCCCTAGTCACTGTGGACAAGTTTCCTGGTGTGCCAACTAGAAGGACTAGCCTTAAGGCTAATGTAATGTCCCCATTTTGGGACATTATAACATTACAGAGTGTTATGCCTACCAGAGTAGCTGATAGGGGTGACAGAGATTTCAGGAGATATTGAGGGGTTTTATTGGGCCCGACTTGCATCGTTCATCATCGGGATCCATTCCGCACAGCTTGGCTTTGGTTTCGTTGCATTCCGACGATTTCTATAATTTTGAGTTATTATGGGTCATATCTTAATTAAATTCACTAAGAAGGTCATAATGGGCATATTACTTGGAAAAACCTCTTAGTGTAGTACCTCATCGGAATCAGGAGGAAGATCATTACAGGATAAGATGATGAGAAGTTACTTTGAGTGGCCAGAGAAGCCATAAGGATGGATAAATCACTTTTTAGAGGTAAAATGGTTAATTAATTAATTAATTAAGTGATTTAATCAAGGAATAATAAAATAAAGTAAAAGTCACTT
>JZKD02S1666175.1:328244-340200 GCA_000966675.3 Picea glauca | reverse complement strand
GAAAGGGAAATAACTTACCGTGTTCACTTCTTGTTGTGCAAGAGCATCAATGGCTTGGATGGCTTCATCAAATGGAAGAGGGTCCAGTACATCATCACCAAGACTCATCTCTTTGTTTTCATCGAAAAATGAAGGAGCTAGCTCTTCCAAGGGTTCTTTTACTTCTTCACCTTTTGAACCATAGAAAAAATTGTGATAAAAAAACTGGAAAGGAAAATGACTCACCTCATTCTCTTCATCTTGTGCAGGAGAGATAGGATCTTGGAGAGCTTCATCGGACGAAGGAACGATTACTAGAGCTTTATCCTCATAATTCACTTCTCTAGTTAAATCTTCACTGCATTCTATCAAATCATGGGAAAAATCTTGCTTCTCTTCAAGGGGTTGACAATTTTCTTCATAAATCTCTCCTTCTATATTAGAGGGTTCTTGGTATTGAGTATGGTATATGTCCCTAAGATCTTCGATAATCTCAGTGGTGAATCCTTCATGCTCTAAGGCTATTGTGATATTTTGAAGGGCATCTTCATATGTCTGACATCGTGGTTTGACAAATTCAATAAATCTATTGATGAGGTCTACGAAAGATGATATACCCCTATCTTCGCAACAACCCTTAAACCAATCTTGCAAGAAAGATGGTAGAGAAAGTATGGACAATTTTACTAGAACATCTTCCCCTTCCCATTATATCTCGTTTATATTCTTGGATACACTTTATCCCAGGGCGCCATGATCCCATAACTTGGAAATATCACAAAATTGAGAGTAAGGTGGCACCTTGGAAAAGGTTAGTGGAGTTGCCAAATAATTTTCTTGAAACTATCAAAGGGATGAGGGAAAAGGCTTGTAAGATAAAGGCTTTTGGGAAAAGGCTTACCGAAAAAGTGTCGTCCTTGAGAAATATTGACTCTGTGTTCCCGGACAACGACACGAAAATGTTATCACGTAATTTGTACTTGCCCAAAGGCCAAAGGGAAGTGAACAATAAATTGGCATAACAAGAGGTTGTCCTATCACTATCACCTAAACAAGACACCTCTTTCTCTTTAGGAGTAGTACCCTAGGGGAGATGTCTTCGATGAGCTGGGGGTTTGAGAAGGCTAAGGTAAGAGTGTCAAGAAAGTCCCACCCCTTTCACAGGTCACTTTGATCAGAAAATTCCAAAGGTTTTAATAAGATGAAGAAAAGTACTATTTAAGTGTACCTGCCCAGAACAAGACAACAAGAAAAATACTATTTGCAAGTACCAATTGATGTTAGTGCTTCATAAAACCATAGAATTTGATAAAAAGATATAGAAGATGAAGCAATAGAAATATTTATAACAACAATGTATATATAGTAATAACTTCACAATTATGCCTCAATAAAGCTTCAATAATGACCAAAAATGATAACCTAAACTTGGCAAAATGCTAGTATTTGTCAGAAGCAATGAAGGCAATCTAAAATCAGCTTTAAAACTTGCTTTTAAGGTGATTTTTCTGCTGTGATAGATGGCTATAACAATCTTTTGCAACAACAACAAGATAGTTAGGAGTTTAGTCCAATCTAAGGTTAGAAATGGTTAGTAAAGATCTTGAAGTAGATGGTTTAGAGATTGTTTTAGTCAATCAGTCACTTGTAAGGTATGAACTAGTGCCTTCAGGGTAAATGGAGTCACTATTCCAGCGACAATTCTTAGAGGGAAGCAAATGATAATGGGTGAGCTAAAGGAAGAGGGAGGATGGTTGAGGTGTTAGTAACCTAAGGCATCAATCATTCAAAACCCTAGAAGGAAAATGTTTCTAGGAAGTAGGTACCCCTAGGCCCTAGTGATTTTCCTTCTTCTATACGTCAAGCTTGAAATAAAAGTATGAAAGCTTAATGAGGAAATAGTACTAGAGTGCTACTAAGGTATGGCTCTAGTATATTCTTCAAGGACGGTGTCTTTTAGCAAAATCAAGTAGGTGAAGAGTTATTAAGAAAAGGACAATAACATGTGCTTTTGTCCTAGGGTTTCACACTAGCAATTTCATAATCTTATAAATGAACAAGTAAATACACTATAATCATTCAAAATAAAGAAGGATTGCAGATTTCTACGTACTTCACCAAGAATAATCTTGTCACAAACCCTAGTTGAAGACTTTCCACCATGAAAATGCAAAAATACACCAAGATAAGCTCCCTCCAAGATTTGCGCACCACTTAGTTCAGCCAATAAGCCTTAAAAGAGGCCGAATTGCAGACCTCACACTTGTGTGAGTCAAAAATGATAAAAAATATAAGAGATTTTCCCCTTATTTATACAATACAAGTGACCTTTAATTACATTTTAGGTCAAAAAAGGTCGACATGGCCAGTTTACATCAAAGTTTTACATAAAATTGACAATTAAAACCCTAATTTTATCTTTTAGGGATGATGTCATGCCCCTCCTAGGGTGACGTTGGGGCCCCTCTTGGAACACTAGGCCTCTAGAGCGAAACGTTGGGGCTCAAAACGCCTCAAAATTGACACACGTGCCAACCAATACGTCGTCATGCTAAAAACCCCAACTGGATGACGTTAAGGCTCACGTCAGGGGCCTTCAAGGGTCAATGTCATGGTGGGAGGAGAAGACCCCCTAGGTCCAGGCCTACCAAAGTGCCTCTAGTGGAACGTCCTCCCTTTTCTCTGGTGCAAGCCTTTGGTATCCCTCTGCCCCTGGTTGGGGTCTCATCATCCATTTGGTGGGCTTTTAGCCCCATGGAGGTCAGAGCTAATAATCTCCCCATATGTACCTTTTCGTCGGGCATGGTCCTGCAGCAGCAAAAAGTACACCCTCCATGGGCTCATAAGTCACAGGGATCATAACAATGTCAATCACATCTAATAATCAAGTTACCCAAACATGTACATCAAACCCCCCTTTACCCAAACAAATGCTCAAAGACGTTATGCTATTTAGTAGGCCAGGTTTGGAGAGGGTCTTAGGATGTCCTATTGGGCTAATCCTCCTCAAGTGTGGGGTGTTTCCAGGTGAAGACCAATTCCAGGTCATGTAAATGCATGAGATGGTGTAGGGGATGTTTGGGAAAGGGGTGCAGTGATAACAGGGAAATGTAGGTCTTACCTATGGGTGCCTCTATAGAGGGTGAGTTGCACCTTGTCATGGATGCAATTGTTTCATAGCCCATTCAATGCCTTTTTACTCTTTGTCTTATTTGCTTTTTCTTTCAAGAGAATAGCTAGAGGACATTGCCCTCGTGTGGTGACCAATGATGACAACATTACCTAATGCCCGAACCAATGTAGGGGATAGATGAGAGGGAAAATGATGAAAAGTGATAAGTATGGAAGGAATGGATGATGATCTTTCATAGACCCACCCAGTGGAAACTCATATCTAAGGGAACCAACTTACTAGGGTACTTTGTCATCCCCCCCAGGTACAGACAAGTTAAAAGGCATAATTTCCAAGCAAACGTCATGAAACAAAAGAGAATTCAATGCACATATTCAAATGTTTTAAGAATTGGAGTGACACATACCATGATACCCGAACTCATTACCTCATGATGGAGCAAGACCCACTGCTACCTTAGAACCAGGCTGATGGGATGGATGCTGCTGTTACTGATAGATAGGAGGCGTTGAAGAAAAGATGAGCCCTCTAGGGCCAAGCTCAAGTCAATATGGATCTCGGTACTCCATGTCTAGGACCTGTGGGCCTCGAGACATAATCTCCTTAGTTATCCCTTGGATAGGGGATAACAATTTGAATGTCAACCATCTTTTCGAGCTCTTTTTGATATTGATGCCCTAGCTTAGGGTTAATTTTCCTTAGCTTCTGCCTGAATGCTTTAGCTCCTTCTACAAGAGGGATGGGGTGTCGAATAACATCGCCCCAATAAGATTTCAGGTCATCGCAAGTCCAAAGAAAATATGTCCTTAACCTGTCAAATAAGATCTAATATACCATCTCTTCCTTGGTTCGCATCCCTTTCCAAGTTGAAGATAATAAGCGACACTAAAAAGGAAATGCATAGCCCACAAACGCTGTACCTTGGAAAGTGTTATTGATTAATTAGTTATTTATTTTATGGGTCCCTCACTTTCTTGAGAAGCATTTCATTGCTCTCTGGATCCCAGGGCAAGCTTCTATTGCATGATGTTTTGCGAGGGCACCTCAGAGCCTAGTGACCCCATTTTCCCATGAAATGAGGTACATGCTCTTCTTGGGTCAATAAGGCTAAAAACCTAAAAGTTGGGGAAACGAAGGGGAAGAAGTGATGGAAGGTGGCAAGTATGTTTGGGAATGGTACGAGGACCCTTCGCGGCGACCCCCTGGTAGCAACACTTTCCCCGAGGGTGGCCACTTATTAGGAAACCATGACACTCACCAAGGTGAAATAGGACAAAAAGCATAATTTCCAAGCAAATGTTTTCAAAATCAAGAAAGGATCCTTAACAACATGTTCAAATGCTCCAAATATTAAAATGACACTTATTGATATTAAAATATTAAAAGGCTACTTGAAATATTAAAATGACACTTAAAATGACACTTTCAAGTGCATCTCATCTCTGGATGGTATCTAGATGTCTGTTGTTGCAATGTCGTCGATTCAGTGAGTAATAAGCCCTGAGGTGCACTTCCTAGCATATGGGCTTTCAGCCTATCTGTGTGCCATCATGACCAAATTTTCCAAAAGCAAGCCCATCTGTCCATCGTCCAAGGTTAGAAAGATGTGAGAGTTCATGTCGGAAGGTGCCAAGTCACTGGGTGACTCATTGCTCTACATCACACGTGCCAAAGTATTGCAATAAGGGCACTACGTCCTGGGAGAATGCATGGGACGTCGCTCAAAGAACCACGTTAGGGCCATCCAAATCAAAACAAAATAATACAAGGTAAACCAATGTTCATAAGAGATATTAGTCCTTGAGTCATGCAAAGTAAGTTGTTACTTAAGATATAATCCATGTGAACAATTCACCCCACTATCGCCTTCAAGCATCATAGAAACTTAGGACTTTCTGTGAGTTGGCAATTTTGAATATGGGAGGGCATTCATTCAACCCTATTAGGTGTGCCGACCAAGACATTGAAATAAAATAACCAGGTAGATGGATAGGTCGCGAGGGAAACAATGAAAGAAAAAAACCTTGCTAGTGGTATGAGTTGGGCTTATTTCATGGCTAATGGTTTCATGAAATCCATCTCTATGAGTGCCTGTATAGAGGGAGCGCTTGCCGCTTGAGATACCATTTCCTCGGTACTTTTTGCATTTCGAACCCCTTAATTGCCTTTTGATACCCATTCATTATTTTGCAAGTCCCCTTTATAGTTTTCAAGTTTTTATTCTTTCATTTATACTGGGATAAAGTCCTATTATAAGTGTGCATTCAATGCATCGGGACAAGGGGTGATTACCATTAGAGGGGTTAGAGTTCAAGCTGGCCTGTGGCTATTATAGGTGGAATTTATTATTTTTTACATAGCATATATAAGAACTGCTTCAACCTTTAGCCCTTCAACCCCTTCTTCTTATGAGAAAATGGACCATGACCTATTACCAAGGTTCAGTACACTTTGAGATGCTTTAGAATGGAAAGTGTTAAGTATGGTGGGGAACGAAACATTACCCTTGTGAGGGCCCACCAATAGTACCGCTTCTCCCTGGGTGGTGACAACATGGGACTAATGCACATAAGTTGACCACCAAGGTGAAACAAGGCAACAACCATAACTTCCAAGCCAATGATCCATTATCCAATTTCAACCAATGATCCTCATCCACATGCCCAATAAATTAACCACAACACTTCACATGAAAGAAGGACTAACATACCTCATGGTGATGTTGGATTACCCTCTCCCATACACAAATTTTTCTGGATGTGATGATCTTGGCTGATCTGTACTGTAATGGGCAATTTGAGGGGGGTTGGTGGGTTGCCATCTGTGGAGATTCTTATCATCATCATGGTTGGGATCATTGTCTCCATTGCGGGCCATGAGACATGCTCTCCGCTAGTTACCCCCTAGGCATGGGGGGGGGTAACATTTGGCTCTAACATGGGGACATGTGCTCACTATAGAGCGCATGAGAACCTCAACATCTCTGGTTGTCCAAGACTTGCAATCCTACGCCCACTTCAAACAACAAAACACTTTAGAAGTATCGTTCGGTGGATGTGATCCATCGATTTCAGTAGTAAATCAAATTCATGCTGAAAATAAAAAAAATTATCACTATGACAAACTCATAGTCCTTATCTAACCTTAAATTTGAGTTGTCATCCTCTGGATCACACTAGTATGCTATGCCAACTTCTAGCAACTCTTTGGAAATAACCATGAGTTGATAAGTGTCTGTGAGGTCTTGAGGTGTTTTCACAAGTGTTGGCCTGCGATATTTTTTCTCTACGACCTCCACTAGTAAGTTCAGTGCCTCATACCTCTCAGCCAGCTTGTTGAACAACAGTTCTGTGGGGTTGTTTTGATAATCTTGGAAAGGATCATCAAACCTTGTTGTTCTTTAGGGACAAGTTCACGCAAAAATCCATCTCATAAAATTTAAGCAACAACTCACAACCATGAAATCTGCAAAAATACTTTGATGAAACCTGAAACCTGAAATTTTTTCAAACCACTCTGCAACACTTTCTTTGAATATGAAGGAAAACAACTCTGTCATAACATGGGTAGTATTTAGGTCTTCCATAAAATCCATGAAGTCACAAACATGCCGAGCAACCCCATGTCCATTGAAGATCGGGATTTCCTCAAGAAATTCTAGAGGAGGCTTATTTGGATACCCAAAAATTGCCGAGAAATCCAAGGGTGCCCATGTAGCATCCATATTTTATTTGAGATCTTCAATATGAGCTATCAAAGTGTGAAAATAGAATGCATACGTTGTACTGATATCAAAGGTTGAGTTTCCAAGATGAGGTTTTCTTTAAATAGCCTTCAAAATTGATGGATGTGCTCACCTTTACACCCAACAATATCTTCAAAATCTGTAAGGAACGTGGGCGTTTTCCTTTCATGGAGTTGCCATGTGAGGAGGAGATCTTCAATAGAACACTCTCACAAATGTGTCATGAAACATAGTCTTCAAATTTCTGGGTGAATGGACTTTATCCCCCCGTCCATGGTGCCAAAATGTTACCACCCAAATTGTACTCAATGATAAAATCCCTAATTGACAAGGTACAACTCAAGGGGCAACTGTTAGGATGGTCACCTCTATCACCTCAACAACGTATCCTCTTCACTTTAGGACAACTCTCCCCCAGCTGAAGGTGGGTATCCCTAGTAGGATCACCTAGGATAAGCAATGAGGCATAAGGTAAAGTGAGGGTAGCCTTAGTAAAACAAAGTTTTGGATTTTTTAGAGTTTAAAATAGGTGATGGAAGGAAGTACATATCTGTGCCAAATCCAATAAGGGCAATGGAGTCAAGGTCGATCAAATAGGTTTATGGAGCCAAGAAGAAACCATTCTTGGGAATTGGTCTARTTAATTCAAGGATTAGGACTAAGAGATTAGAACCAAAGAGGAAGAGTAATCCTTGACCCAATCAAGATCAACAGTGGAGATCAAAGCCCTCCAAGAAGGGGTCCCCAAGGGAGAAATCTTCACCAACAAGATCAACTACAACTTGATAAACTTACTCAATACTTCTCGCTAGGGTTCCAAGATGGATATATAAAGCAAGGCACCAATAAATATCAAACTAACAATGTAAGAGGGAAAGGATTTACCCTAGAACATCTACCTTCCAATGGTAGAAAAATCCCTTGAATGGATCGATCTAGTTAGGTTGTAGAAGACTTGAACATTTTCCCATCAATCTTTATGCATTGAATAAGAGCCAAGATAGAGAAGTTTCAAAAATTGACAACAATCATCCACATAGAAGAGAACATTTACACAACCATATGCTTTAAGAAAGTTATGTCATTTAAGCTCCAAGTAGTGGAAGCTTTGAAAATCCAACCATGAGTGATAATGAAGAAAGGAAACTCTTTATATAGAGTGTTGCTCAACTTATTTTACAATAAAATAATAATACCTCATGTGAGATTCTTAGATCTATACTAGGGAGATACAATATTATTTTCCTCCACCTATCTATTAAAAAATACAATCCAAGTGAAAAATCCCCAATATAGAGGGATGTCTCTATCAATAAGGGAAGAAGGTGAGTCAAATGTCCAACATCTAGCCTCTAAGGGCCTCCAAGTAGGTATATTCTCAACCAATCTCTTCAAAGTATGCAAGTAAAGCCTCCTAGGTCTTCTCCAAGGTGGATGTGTAGCTCTCCAAGGTGAAAAATATCCATAAATCATGATTAAAACTCCACAAGTGTGGACAACTCCTCAAAATTAGATCCACACAACAAGCCTCTTTTAATCATTTCAATCACTTCCTCAAGTCATGGAAGAGTGTAATGAACCCACACATTCCAAATAAAACCATCATGCAACCTCCAAGGTCGATGTCCATCAAATCAAGTGACAAATGCTTCAAAACATGCAAATAGGTAGAGTGCTGAAGAATTTGGTATATGGCATGTCATGAGAGGTCCAATGCATATGGAAATAACTGCAAAATGATTTTATCGATGCCTTGGGAACCATGGATTGCCTCAAGGCATGTGAAGATGCCTTGGAAATTGTGAATATCCCTAAAAATCAGGATGAAGCAAATGTTGAAAGGAACTTTAGATCCTTAAGCACCACATCATAAGATCAATCCATATTTCATCAAACCCTCTAGTTGTGTTGACCTCCTATTTCAACTAGTGGGTCAACTCCATGTACCATGATGATATGCACCTGATGGTGTTACTAAGTTGAAGACTTGTTGGTTCTACAAGGCAGTTTTGGCCTTCAGCACATGTTTTTGTAATTGGATTTTCCTCTCCCCTCCGTGGGATAATGATGTAATGGGTCTGCATGGATCATAGTTTAGGTTAGTTGCCTAGGAATTTATCATTAGAGGAGTCCCTTTCATTGAGTGCTTTTTTTCCTTAGGTTATTAATTTGGTTTAACCAACCTTATTAATTTCCCTTGAGTTTTTCACTCCCACAATAATCTTCCAAAGTGGTGAAAGGAGTTCTAATGGTCGAGCCCTATGGTAGCTAGTGTTTAGGAATATTGTAAATGACCATGCTATACATCTCCTAGAGTCTTGCAGAATTCTGTCGAGTCTAAGGTACTTTTTTAAATTTTTTAGAATTACCTGGTTAATGGTAATTTTAATTAATTTTTGATAAAAATTGTAAAACCTAGGTTCTTGGGATTTTCATAGGGGTATTTGTGCTAAAAATAAATAGAATGAGAACCCCTACACTCTTGGACCAAATTTCATCTCAATTGGACAAGTTTTGCTAGGTGTTTGTCTATGAGGAGTCTAAGTCAGTCTAAGACAACAATTTAATTGTTGTAATGGACATAGTCAAAATGTCAATTTTTTGTAAAAAAAACAAATTGATTAGAGAAAGAGTGGGGAGAACTTGCCCAAACCTATTCCTAAGCTACCCAAACCCCTTTCCTAACTTTTTTACACCCCCTCACTTAGCATACCACCTAAACCACACTTCTCCCCTAAGTTGCAGGAAATCCCCCCCCGGTTTCCTACCCGAAACCGGTACGCAACTTTGAAACCGGTACGGTACGACCAGGAAACGTCGTTGACCATATCGTACGACGTTTCTCGATTTGGAAATTTCATACAATACGACCAGTGGCGTTTCCTGGCCGTACTGGCCCGTACGGCTGATGGCGTTTCCAAGCCATATCAGCCCGTACGACCGATGTTTCAGGCGTCTTTGAGGCATAATAAGAAAACCAAAGGGGGCCATGGGGCCCCAAAACAATCATATATATATATATATATATATATATATTTGCATTTTCTATGTTTTTCTTGCATCATTATTGCATTTTTTTATTGCATCATTATGTTTTTCTTGCAATATAATGTTTTATTTAAAAAAAAACTATATATACATATATATATTTTTAATTTTTTTTATATACGACGTTTCCCCAGATGTTTTCATTTTTGGGGGGCCTGTTTCGTACCGTCCCGGTTTTGGAAACTTGGAAACGTTTCCCCGTTTCGTGCAACCTAGTTTCTCCCCTAGTGCGTTGTGCCCCCTTGATGAGTAACTCACACCCACTCACAAATTAATGAAAGAAACCCCTACATCTCCCTAGTGCACCCTCCTATGGTTCTAACTTGATGTTAGACCAAGTCTAAAGGTGCCACCTCACCCTCTCATCCATTACCAAAACTCTAAAGCTCTCCAAAACCCTAAAAGTGCACCCCCCTTGAGATTGACAGTTTTGGTATGAGAGTGACATTTGGAGCTCATACAAGAGGGGTCACTCTTGCCTTCCAGGTATAAATAAAGGCCTCCCCTCCTTCATTTGAATATCTATTCTCAGTGCAAGGTTACTCTATGCAAATTGCTCCTCTCCTCTCGATTCTCTCCCACTCTTCTCTCTCATTCTCTGTTGCTCTCTCATTCTTTTCTCAAGTTTGGGCAAGTGTTTGTCCTAGCTTGCTTCTAATATAATAAATCTTTAAAGGATACATGGTGTTGAGAGTATTCTTGGTGCCATCTTGCTTAATGAGGTGATTTGTTGTAGTTTATTTCTTGCTTTCATTTGTTGTAGATCTAGAGTAGGGATCCCAAGCAAAGTATTTTGCTTGGGTAGATCTTTTGGTAGTATTATCATAGATCTAGTGAGCATCTCTTTTAGATTTAACAAAGTGTTTTGTTTTATTACTTAAATGTGCTCACTCCTTTCTCTTTTCTGTTGCATTGTTTCAAGGAATTCGCAGGTCACTCAAGGAATTTTAAGAGAGATTTTAGATTTGGAAATCTTCTTCATCATCCACTTAAAACCTCTAATATTTTTTGTTCTGGTTTTCTGGTCATCTTCCTCTATATTTGGGTAGTTTTGTGTTCTGAAGTAGACCAAAATCGAATATGTATACTGTTGGTTTTATACTAAAAATTTCTGGTTTTCACTAACAATTTTGTTTTACATATTTTTTGTCAATTCTGCAGCTTTTCCAACAAGTTATACTTGTTGGTTTTTTGCAGGTTTGTGACAGAAACAGGGAGGAAAAATCCATTTGGGACCATCTAAAGTCAAGTAGACACCTCCCAAGTTCGGGTAACAAATACCCACTTCTTCCTCTCTCTTTTTCTCATTGTAAGCAAGCCCAAGGGAGAGTCCCAAGGGCTTGCATTCCTCAAGCATTTTAAAATTTCTGCATTTTTAATTTTTTGTTTTGCCTACATCTAGGAAAGAGTTTGACAAAGCCAACCATCCTAAAACGCAAGGCTATGAATTTAGATTTAATTTTCAGCATTTGCTATTTTCTTGTTTGCCCCAATTGTCATTAGGACAAGGTTGTGTGGCTAGGATTTATTTCAAAGTTTTTATTTTCAGGTTCTTTATTTCATCACCCACTTGTGCACAAAACCGGAAGGCCTTGTCTTTCACTTTGTGCACTTGTTGTGGTTGCATAGCTTAGTTTCCTTTTTCAAGTTATCTTTGCATTTCATTTACATGTTTTCCTACAACTAGGAAAGTGTTTGGCAAAGCCAACCATCCTATATCGTAAGGCTAGGTTGATATTATGGTTATTGCTTTTATGTTTTCATGCTTAATGGTTTAAAATCTTTAGATCTTAGAAGTAATCACATGATGTTTTCTTAAGCCCATGGAGGCATAACAATTTACTTGCTTACTTGTCTAATTCATTTCATTGCAAGTTTTATTTCAAGTACTTTGTTCTTTCAAGTCATTTAATTTTCCAAGTACTTTAATTCTTGCAATTTACTTTTCCAAGCACCTTTAATTTCTTGCAATCTTAGGTTCAAGTACTTCACTTTTCAAGCTATTTACTTTGCAAGTACTTTTCTTTCATTTGCAAGCACTTTCGTTTACA
>JZKD02S1666175.1:302213-324839 GCA_000966675.3 Picea glauca | reverse complement strand
ACAATAATTACAAGCTAGCGCAAGAGATAAGTCTTCCATAAAGTATGCTTTGAGGACAAAGCATTTTTAAGGGGAAGACAATGTTATGAACATAAATATACCTATAAATAGATATTCATAACATAATAATAATTAATTAATAAATAATAATTATTAATAATGAAAGGTCATGTTTCAAAGGACATGACTATTGGTTAAGGGCACCCCTGCGTGGGTATATAAATGAGCCCTCATTCTCAATTGTAATCATCATCTTATCTATACATATTTTATACATTATTCCTACATGGATTATTATGTTATATTCCAAGTATTTTGGATAATTCTTGTGTGAGCGAACTTTGTTCGTCTTATAAGCAGGGAGAGTTCTAGGGAAGTCACTTAGTTTAGGATTCACATTTTCACTTAATAACTTAACTAATCCTAAAATTAATCCACTACAACCTTCAACAACTTTCATTTATCTATCTTTCATGGTTTATGCTTAATAATCTTGCAAGCACATTACATTTCTATTTACTTTACATGCAATTTTATTTCAACATTGTGTGGATGTTAACTAAGTGACTTAAGAGTTGCGTACTTTCCCTTGGAGGTTTTCTTTGAGCACTTTCCATCTAATTTTGAGTTTTTACTTTAGTTTATTAGCTTTACCCCTTGAAGTTGCGCATCCCTTGGAGGCAACTTCATTGTTTGGGTTTGTTGTTGTGTATGCCATTGAAACAACCCCTTAGAGTTGTGCATCCTGTGAAGGCACTCTATTGTTTGGGCTTGTTGGCTTGATGCATTGTGGTGATCTTTTCCTTTGAACAATCTTTCATTTCCTTGCACATTCAAGTATTCAAGTTAGTGCTTGTTATCTTGCTTTGTCAATAATTGTATCTTTGTATCTACTTGTATCTTTAGTATTCTTTGTATTCTTTATGTAGATAGTTGTTCCATTTACTTGTATCTAGCTCAATTGTTTTGTAAAGTAATTCACTTTTGTATTTAGTTGTAATCTTTGTAAAGTTGCTTTCTAAAATCTTTAACTTGACCCCTTTTCCCAACCTTAGGCACTAATCTTAGATTGACTTAGGAAAAGGGCTGCCTTTGCATTAGAATCTTGCACTTTGCATTGTTTTCCTTTCATATAGGCTAGATCTCCCCAACCTTTAACAATTAAAATAAACTCCTCAAATTAATCTTTTAACTCACATAGTAACTATGGTTTACCTCCCTTGGCTTCCCTAGGAGTAAGCCTAGATAGAAGAAATTCAAGTCAAGGTGACAATGGACTTGAACTTAGGCATTGTGCCTCCAAGGACACAATAATTGGATTGGACTTAGTCCACGTTTGTAAGTGTGTATAAGGACGACAACATCTTTGGCGTCGTTGTCGGGGATAAGTCTTTGATCCTTTGTCTAAACGACTTAACTTATTTATTCTTTAAAAACAAAGTAATAAATTTGCTCTCTAATTTTTTTTTACTTGGATTGGTTTATTTTTGTATGCTTACTCTCCAAGTGGCGACTCCATTGGAAAAATATTTGAAGTATACTACTAGAATCACTTCACAAGGAGTGACTTACTCTTTTCCTGAACCTGAAAAGGTTTTTAGGAGGAGATTAAATCGCCTTGCTCATAGAAGGTTACTTGAAAGTCTTGGGGAAGAAGCACCCATTGATATCCAATTTTTCTTTCAAACTAATAATCAACCAACTGTTAATACTACAACTACTAATCCGAACGTAACCATGAGTATGTTTATGAGGCCTTTGAACTTTGCAGCAATTCAAGGTGCTCCCCATGCAATTCCTGACAAAGTTGTTGAGATGTTGCCTTGTTTTTTAGGGAATATTGCAGCTAGTGCCCATGCTCACCTTTTGAGTTTTGACATGTGTGTATTAAAGTGGTGTCGGGGTCATGATGAAGAGGATGTAAATATGACACTATTTGTTTACTCTTTCGAGGGGGATGCTGTAGAATGGTTTTCAGAGTCGGATCCCAACAAGTTTAGCACCCTAGGCGAAATAGTTACATCTTTCAAGGAAATGTGGGGTGATCAAAAGGAAAATAGATTTTTACTAGATACCCTTAGCTCAAGTTAGAAAAAGGAAAATGAAACTATGCATGAATTTAACAAAAGATTTAATGACTTGGTGAAAAGTCTCCCTACAAATATTAAGCCTTCAGACACTGCAATTTTGATTTATTATATGGAAACGTTTGCGGGAGAAATATTCCAGGTTTTTCTAGAGGAACTCCTTCCCAACCTTATGAGGAAAAGAAAAACAAGGTTGAAAATCAAGGGTCTTCTAGTGCTGGCATTAAAGAACTCACTCAATTGATTAAACAGATGGAGATTAATCATGCTAATCATTTAAAGGAACATGTTAATCAGATAAAGAAAATGGAGATTAACCAAGCCAATCAAATGAATGCCATGCAAAAGAGGTTGATAGCCATGGAAAGGGATCAAGCCGATAAGATCTATCCGATTGGACATCGTTTTGACACCTTTTCAGGGCCAAATTCGAAGATATAAGGCCTCAAATTGGGGTTTTAGTATTTTTATAGGAATTTTTAATTTTTCAATTATCAGTTATCTCTTAGTTTTTGAGCTTAATCAGAAAAAATGAGTTGACAAATAGTGTCATGCGGTAGTTAGCTCTTAGTTAGTGGTAAGAGTCATGTGAGAATTTTCTTAATTTAGCTGTTTTTCTAAAAAAATAGTTGTTTTTCTAACATTAGTTGTTTTCGAAAATCCCACACAGTAGTTATAAGGGGTTGAATTTCGATTGTAATAGTTAGGATGGAGAAGGGATAAAAGAGAGTTATTTTTCCATTCTCCTGTGTTTTCATGGTTTTTTTGATCTTGTGAATTTATTTCAGGCTTTGGCTACATCGTTTGGTATCAAAGCAAGGAAGATGGCTGGGAGAGGAAGAGAAAGGGCAGGTCTTGCTCAAATGCGTAGAGATATGTGTTATCCCCCACTTTTAGGGATAACTAGGAGATCATGTCTCGAGGCCCACAACTCCTAGACATGGAGTACCGAGAGTTGGATCGACTTTAGCATGGCTCTGGAGGGCCCACCTTTTCTTCATTTCAGCGCCTCTATCTTGTCTCAGCTGGCGAAAGATAAAAGTCTAAGAATAAAACCTTGAGATGCTTTGCCCAGGGATTCCTCGAGAAAGCAATAAAAGGTTTTTCAGCAAGAAACAAGAGGGACCTATAAAAAATAACAAAACAAGACCTAGTTAGAGGATAGGGGGTCTCATCACGAGCCATCCTATTAGGTCCATGGGCACCTAATAGGATAGGTATGACATTACCACCATTTGGTTACCATGCCAGGGTAGTGACTCTTGGTTGCATGGCCAAGGGAAAGGGGGTCTTATCATGAGCCAACCTTCTCATTTCTGCAAAAGTACTTGTGGGTAACACTGTCACCACTGGTCACCACGCTAGGGCAGTGTCCCCTGATTAGCCTCTTGAAGAAAAAACAATAAAAGAATAAAAGAATAAAGACATGGGCTTGGAAAGATTTGCATCTAGGACAGGTGCAACTCGCCTTCTACAAAGGCACCCACAGGTAAAACCCTGCATCCTCTGCTCCCACTGCACCCACTTGCCAGGACATTCCTTGACCACCTCACCCACTTACATGGCTTCGATGAGTTCTCTTCCGGAAACGTTCCTTTTCCAGTGGACGCCCTGTCATTTTCTCCAAACTTGTATTGCAGGCTTGTGTAATGTCTTTGAGATTTTAAATGATGCATTAGGGGTTTTATGCACATGTTTAATAATATTTATGATGAGATGTGATTGACATTGCTATTATGCTTGTGATTTATGAGCCCACGAAGGGCGTAGTTGTTGATGTGCAGGATAATGCCCGGCGGACACGTACCATTTTGGACTGGTACACATGGGGAGATGATCGGTTCGGACCTCCATGGGGATGAAGAGCTCATCAGATGGATGTTGAGACTCCATCAGGGGGCAGAGACAGGACAACGATGGATCAGGGGCTTTGCATCGGATAGGAGGAGGACATTCCACCATAGGCACCCTAGCAGAGCTTAACCTAGGGGGGTTGTGCCCTCTCCACTGGAGCGTTGGCCTTGGAAAGCCTAGGACATCACCCTTGATGATCATGACGTCATCCAACCTTGTGGACGTCTTGGGAGGCAGATTTGGTAGTGTTGGCATGTGTGGCAAGTTGGATAAGCCCAAGGAGGTTGAACTTTTCAAGACGACATGAGCCATTCGAGGGTTTAGGTATGGATACTTATAAAAAACCTAATTTTGAAGATTCCTTATTTGTCTTCAACACGCCAATTTCAGAAAGTCAAGATATGACTGAACCCAGATTTGAGTACTTCGACCAAACAGATAGGGACCTGGAAACGAGGTCTGAAGAGCCCAGGTACATAATGGAACCAACTTAACCACTAGTATGTCCTATATCTTACAAAGGGTTAAAAGAATTCGTGAAATGTTGGAAATTCCTTTTCTGATAAAGCAAGACTCGGATAACCAATTATCGTTCGAAGGGACTTCCACACTATTACAGACCGGTCATTTTGAGCAAGATGAGCAAACACCCTCTTTGTTATTAACATATGATCTTGGACCTAGTGACTATAACTTGGTGGATCCACACTTGTTTGAAGATTGGCCCACTCTTCCTTTGACATAAGAGGATACAAATTGGGGTGATTATCTCGATGATACCTCTGACATCTTTGAAGATTGGGATGATTATTGTCCTACACAAGGAGATGGCTATTCAGTAAAGAAAGAAGCTGGTTTCCTTAAGTGGGAAGAAAATGTTTTCAGGGACATTGAAGTCCATGACCAAATAAACAACATAGGCCATGTTATATAAAACCCCCAATCTGCGTCAACATCACTCCCGAGGAACACCGAGAAGGAATGAAACAGGCAGCAAGGAAGGATCCATGCTTGTTTCAAGATTGGCCCAGTCTTCCCTTGACATAAGAGGATACAACTTGGGGTGATTATCCCAATGATACTTCTGACATCTTTGAAGATTGGGATGATTATTGTCCTACATAAGGAGATGGATATTCAGTAAAGAAAGAAGTTGGTTTCATTAAGTGGGAAGAAAATGTTTTCAGGGACATTGAAGTCCATGACCAAATAAACAACATAGGCCATGTTATAGAAGGCCCCCAAATTTACCTCAACATCACTCCTGAAGAACACCAAGAAGAAATGAAACAGGTAGCAAGGAAGGTTAGAATGGAAATAATAAACAATTTGGACCCTGAGTCAAGGGAGAAGTTGGCGAAACGAGAATTTCAGGTAAATAGGAAAAATAAACTAAACCAACCCCCCCTTACCATCCCTACAATGACTCAATCAAAGCTTTCAACTTTGAACCTTACTCCTCCTGAAACACCCAAGACCGAAAGGGCAGACTTGGACTTTGACTTCGAAGGGGCATTATCCAAAATGCACGTGACCATCCTTTTGAAAGAAGTCATTAAGGTGCCATCTATTAAACAGAGATTTGATAAATTCTTCAAAGGGTCGGATGAACCTATGGATCCTCCTATTATGTTACAAGCTGATCACTTTAGGGTCCAGTATGACAAACACCCGCCCTTCTTCATGACCTTGCTAATGAATAATAAAATCCTTAACAATTGCATGTTAGATTAAGGGGTCGGTGCTAACATGATGTCTTTCAAGGTCATGCAACAATTATGCCTGAAAGTCACACGACCTTACAGAAATGTGTGTGGCTTCGAATCCAAGGCCATACCCACACATGGAGTAGTTGAAAATGTAGATGTCCCAGATGTGTGGGGAATGTTGTTGTCTAGGAAATTTTCCTCAATGTTGGGTGGCACCCTTGAGATGGACCTCACTAATGTGAATTTACCTTTGAAAAATGGAACAATAGGTCATATCCCAAATGTGCCAGTAACCAGAACCCATGTTCAAGAAACTAGTCACCTCGTCAAAAATAACAAAGCACACGAGCAAGTCATGGGAGATCTTCCTAAATCTTCTCCTAAAGATGTGCCTTTTGCAAAAAAGGAAGATCAGATACAATGGCCCACAAAAGAAAGATACTTGCAACTCTTAGACAAGTATAAGACAGGGAAGCCGGACCGTGAAGTTAACAAGAAAAGATGACATATTGATTCAACCTTCCCAACAAGAAGTCTTTACAGCGGAATCCAACCCACTTCCCTCTACACAATACACCAGGGTTGTTCAAGGAATGACCAATTCCAAAATCAAAGAGTACATAGAGGGGGACGTAGTATGGATGTGGGATACCAATAAAGGGGAGCCTTCTAATGTCAAAGGAAGTACTAAATTTTGGCTTGGCCCTTTCAAAGTTGGAAAAAGGTCGGTTAATGACTCTTATTGAATGTCTACGTTGGAAGGATGAAGATGTACAGTTTTGATCAGCGGGCGCCTCCTCAAACCCCACCAAGGTGGGGGGACCTGACATGATAGGTAAGTACATGTAAGTAGGTAGGCATTTTGCATTCATGTATTATACCATTTGCATTGCATATTAGTTTTCTTTCACATCCACACTATTGATTGTTTTTTTTCAGTCTTATATGTATTATATGTATGGTGGGGTGGCAATACCACCCCAATTGGTTACTGATGTTGCTATCGAGATCAAGCAGGTAAACAAGTTATGCCAGAGATGTTGAGGTTCTCATGCGCTCTACGGTGAGCACATGTCCCCGAGTTGGACCAGATGTTATCCCCCACTTTTAGGGATAACTAGGAGATCATGTCTAGAGGCCCACAGGTCCTAGACATGGAGTACCAAGAGACGGATCGACTTTAGCATGGCCTTAGAGGGCCCACCTTTTCTTCATTTCAGTGCCTCTATCTTGTCAGTAGCAGTAACATCCATCACCATTAGATCGGTCTTGTGTCAGAGAAGGCTCTTGCTCCATGAGGTAATGAGTTTAGGTATCATGGTATGTGTCACTTTGATCATCAAAACCTTTGAATATGTGCATCTGTTTCCTTTTATATCTAACAAATGCTTGGATCTTACGCTTTCCCACTTGACCATGTCTGGGGGGATTGACAGGATGCCCTAGTAAGCCTGTGCTCGTAGGTTTTGGTTTGCCACTGGGGAGGGCTTCTTAAAAGCCATCGTCCGCTCCTATCATGACACCACTTTTTCATCTTGCTTCCCACCCATCTATCCCTTGCACTTGTCCGGTCAATGGGTTAACCTATTTACAGGATTGCACCTTACCTCGTGGGAAGAAGGGGCTAAAGGCCCAAAAGGTAAAAGCAATATGGAAAAAGATAAAAGCCTAAGAATAAAACCTTGAGATGCTTCGCCCATGGATCCCCGAGAAAGCAATAAAAGGCTTCTCAACAAGAAACAAGAGGGACCTGTAAAAAATAACAAAACAAGACCTAGTCAAAGGATAGGGGGTCTCATCACGAGCCAGCGTATTAGGTCCATGGGTACCTATCAGTATGACATTACCACCATTTGGTTACCATGCCAGGGTAGTGACTCTTGGTTGCATGGCCAAGGGAAATGGGGTCTCATCATGAGCCAACCTTCTCATTTCTGCAAAAGTACTTGTGGGTAACGCTGTCACCACTAGTCACCATGACAGGGCAGTGTCCCCTGATTAGCCTCTTGAAGAAAAAACAATAAAATAATAAAATAATAAAGGCACGGGCTTGGAAAGATTTGCATCTAGGACAGGTGCAGCTCGCCTTCTACAAAGGCACCCACAGGTAAAATCTTGCTTCCTCTGCTCCCACTGCACCCACTTGCCAGGACATCCCTTGACCACCTTACCCACTTACATGGCTCCGATGAGTTCTCTTCCGGAAACTTTCCTTTTCTAGTGGACACTAGCCCAATAGGACGCACTGTCATTTTCTCCAAACTTGTATTGCAGGCTCGTGTAATGTCTTTGAGCTTTTAAATGATGTATTAGGGATTTTATGCACATGTTTAATAATATTGATGATGAGATGTGATTGACATTGCTATGATCCCTATGACTTATGAGCCCACGGAGGGCGTAGTTGTTGATGTGCAGGATCATGCCCAACGGACAGGTACGATTTTGGACCGGTACACATGGGGAGATGATCAGTTCAGACCTTGATGGGGCTGAAGAGCCCATCAGATGGATGTTGAGACCCCATCAGTGGGCAGAGACAGGACATAGATGGATTAGGGGCTTTGCACCGGAGAAGAGGAGGACGTTCCACCAGAGGCACCCTGACAAAGCTTGACCTAGGGGGGTTGTGCCCTCTCGACTGGAGCGTTGACCTTGGAAGGCCAAGGACGTCACCCTTGATGATCATGACGTCATCCAGCCTTGTGGACGTCTTGGGAGGCAGATTTGGCAGTGTTGGCACGTGTAGCAGGTTGGAGAAGCCCAAGGAGGGCTAACGTTTGCTCCAGAATGCTGCACTGGCCCTAGAAGGGGTTAACGTCTCCCTAAAAGGGGGATGACGTCTCTCTTTAGTTTGACTAGGGTTTAATTTTGAACGTTTAATGTAAAACAATATGATTTTTAGTATTTTGGCCTTGTCAGCCTTTTCATGACCTCAAATGTAAAATTAGGTCATGGTACAGTATATATTGAGGGTTTTCACTCTCATTTTATCATCACCTTTCACTCACTCATTAGCGAGGTATGAAATTAGCACTACCCTTGGGTTCTTTGGCTGAAATTGTGAGGCTCACTTGTTGAAGGAAGGCATTTTGGATCTCTTTTGGCATTTTTTGGCATATTTTTTGATGGAAGGTGTTACAAATAGGGTTTGCTATAATGTTTCTTGGTGAAATGTAAGTGATATTCTGCAAAGCTTCTTAATTGAATGGTTGTATTGTTATTTCTTGCATTTATTGTTATAAATTTGTTGAATAAACCCTAGGTGACAAGCACACATTGTAGGTCCTCGTCTCATGTCCCCGTCAAGAGTTTTCAGCCATTATTTGAAGAGAGAAAGAGCCTAGCCTTAGTTACACTCTTTCCCCATCTTCTCCTACTAACTGTTTTTCTTTTCTGAGCTAAGAAGAAGGAGATGCATCAGGGTCTAGTTCTGCTACACCTTGATGAGCTGATTTTCTAGGGTTTGCTGGTGAAGCCTTGCCATAGCAACACGTTGCCTTGTAAACCCTCTTGTCTTAGTCTCATGCCATTTTTTAGAGCTAGCCCGTTTTTCCATTGACCTAAGGAAGGAGGAGAGAGAACTAAGGCCTAGTTCCCCTACACCAAAGTGAGCCTCTCTCCCCTAGGGTTTTTGTCCTTGAGGCCTTGTTGTAGCAACACCTCAAGGCTTAATCCTCTAGTCCTTAGCCTTATTATCTTCCTTGATCCTTCATATCTTGCGTCCTCCCTTTGACTCCATTAACCCTTGGAAACGCACTGATCTAGGACCTAGCCTGTGAGTATTATGATCAAAACCACTCTAAATACTTTGAATGAAACCCTAACTATTCTAACCCTAGCCTAGGACTAACCCTACTAACTACGTGATGTCGTCATCTCTTGCTATAAACATCATTGTGCAGCTAACGTTTCACTTTTGAGCAATTGAATGGTTGTCTAAGGGCATTACTTGAATGAAGTGTTGATTATCACATTGAATGCCACGTTTTCTCAGCATTTATTGAAGAAGTGACGTTTATTATCATTGCTATTTCATAAACATTGACTCCGTCAATATTTATTATTCAATTGCTTGTATCAGATAGTCATTATTACATGAAGTACTAATCAAGTGAGAAAGATTGCATATATAATTTTCTTGTTGCTTTGTCTCGGGCAGGTGTATCTCTCTTTTTGGTTATACTTTATTATTGGTTGTTAGCCGAACTATCTGCTCGGTGGTGACTTGTGAGGGGGGAAACTTACCTTTATCTTACAATCCTTTACCTTCTCAAAACCCCAAGTCACCGAGGACGGCTCCCCTGGGCCTTACCTCCCTAAACAGAAAGAACCATCCCATTGAGGTGAAATTGGGTGGGATTGGTTCCAGTTACGCTAGTTTGACTGCTCTTCATTCATTTACTATCCTAACTACAAACTGCGCGATAACAATATGCAAAACCTTCAAATGCAAGTTGCAGATCTTAAAAGCATGTTGGCCAGTCAGAGAATAATACAAAGAGAAGTGTCTGATGGGGAGATAGACCAAGAAAATGTCGATCAACATATAGAACATGAAGAACACGAAGAAGAACAATTAGAGCATGTGTCTTTTGAAAAAAGGATGCTTAGGGCTCTAGAAGGGAGAAATGATAAGATCAAGATGGAAGTTTCATAATATGCAGGGAATCTTAAACCAGGGGAGTTAATAGATTGGTTGAATGCTATGGATAAGTTTTTTGAATGGCAGCCTATGCCAGAGGAAAAGAAGGTGAAATTTGCATGCACCAAGTTGAAGGTTTACGGCATGATATGGTGGGATCATGTGCAAAAAGACAAAGTAAGAAAAGGAAAAGATAAAATTAAGACTTGGAGCAAGATGGGAAAAAAATTGCGAGAAATCTTTTTGCCTCTAGACTATGCCTAGACCCTTTTTCATAAATTTTAGAACTTGAAGCAAAACCTATCCACCGTGGAGGAACTCACAAACGAGTTTTATCAGTTCTCCATTCGCATGGATCACCAAGAAACTGATGAGCAATTGGTTGCAAGGTATGTGAATTGTTTAAAATTTTCTATTCAAGATGAACTAAGCATGCATAAAGTCACAGCGTGGAAGCGACATATCAATTAGCCTTAAAGGTCGAAGAAAATCTAAACCGACAATTCGCTCAAAGGAATAGAGGAGGAAGGAGGGGTCCATCGTTTTCCTGACAGGGTGGTTTTAATTATGGCAGAGGCGAATCATCCCAAGGGGCTGAGAAAGCAGAATATAGTTGACAACATAACTTGAATCAGACACGAGTTAAAGGATTTCAAAGGGGTAGAGGTTACGGTGGTGGTAGAGGAGGACCGTATGTGTGTTTCGGGTGTGGTGTAGAGGGTCATCGAGCATTTGAATGCCCAAGTTATAACATGCAAGAGTCAAAGCAAGGACAACAACCTAGTTTGAACTTGGTCCAAGTTGAGAATGATGAAGAAGGAGTTGAATCTGAGGTTCCACCTGATATGGGGGAGAGTCTCATGATATGACGGTCCATGGTGATTCTCGAAAAAGAGCAAAGGCAGGGTAGTGACAATGAAGATTCTTGGCTTCGACAAATATTTTTCGAACTAGATGTACTTATGGGGGAAAGGTATGTCAAGTTATTATTGATAGTGGAAGTTGTGAGAATATGGTTTCCAAAGAGATGGTAGATAAGTTGAAATTACGTTTTGAAACACATCCCCATCCTTATTGAATTGCATGGTTCAAGAAGGGGAGTGAAGTCACCATTAATAAAAGATGTTTGATCAAGTTTTCCATTGGTAAGACTTATAAAGATGAAGTATGGTGTGATGTTATTCTGATGGATGCATGCCATTTGTTATTGGGGAGGCCTTGGCAATATGACAGAAAAGTCATGCATGATGGAGGACAAAATACCTACACCTTTTGGAAAGATGGATTGAAAGTCGTCTTATTGCCCCTTAATGATGAGGGAGAAACTGAGAATATGTTGTCAGAAAGAGAGTTTGTTAATGAAACAAAGGCAACAGGATTTTGCTATGCATTAATTGTGTAAAAAGAAGTCGTGGAAGACATACCAATTCCTACTGAAGTGGCCAAGTTACTAGAAGAATATGTTGATGTTATCCCTAATGAACTACTTGATGGTCTTCCACTAAAGAGGGATTTTCAACATCACATTGATTTGATCCCGGGATCATCTTTACATAATCAGGCAGCCTATAGGATGATTTCTACACAACATGCAAAGCTCAACTGCCAAGTGGCGAAACTCATAAAGAAAGGTTTGGGAAGAGAAAGCATGAGTCCATGTGTTGTACCAACATTATTGACTCCAAAAAAGGATAATACATGGAGGATGTGCACATATAGCAGAGCAATCAATGAAATTACAATGAAATATAGGTTTCCTATACCGCGGTTGGACGACACGATGGATGCGCTAGTCAGAGCTAAATATTTTAGTAAGATTGATTTGCGAAGCGGATACCACCAAATCTAGATTTGCGAAGGGGATGAATGGAAAACTGCCTTCAAGACCAGGGATGGACTATATGAATGGATGGTGATGCCATTTGAGTTGTCCAATGCTCCTAGCACTTTCATGCGGCCGATGAATACTATTCTTTGACCTTATATTGGTAGGTTTGTTGTTGTGTATTTTGATGACATCCTAGTTTTTAGTAACAAAAAAGGAGTTCACTTGCAGCATTTAAAAATGATATTGGGCGCATTGAGAAAAAATGAACTTTATGCAAACCTGAAGAAATGTAGCTTCCTGCAAGAAAGTTTGGTGTTACTGGGTTTGGTCATCTCGACAGATGGAGTCAAGATGGATTTAGAGAAGGTCAGGGCAATTATTGAGTGGCCTAGTCCTATGAGCATCACAAAGGTAAGAAGTTTTCATGGGTTGGCCACCTTCTATAGAAAATTTATTAGAATTTTTAGTAGTATTGCAGCACCCATAACAAATTGCACCAGAGGAAAGACATTCATGTGGACCAAGGAAGTTGAGGAAAGTTTTAAGTTTCTGAAGAAGAAGGTAACTGAGGCACCCATATTACCCTGATCGAATTTTGATAAAGTGTTTGAGGTAGACTGTGATGCTTCACATGTAGGCATTGGAGCTGTACTTAGCCAAGTAGTTAGATGAATTGCATTCTTTAGTGAAAAATTGAATGAGGTAAGAAAGAACTACTCCACATATGATGTAGAATTTTATGCAATTGTGCAAGAATTGCGACATTGGAGGCATTATCTAGTGTCGAAGGAGTTTGTGTTATTTACCGTTCATATTGCATTAAAATATGTAAATACCCAAAAGAAATTGAACAATAGACATGCAAAATGGGTCTCTTTCTTACAAGGCTACACCTTTGTTTTGAAGAACAAATTAGGATGGCAGAATCAAGTTGCAGATGCTTTGAGTCTGCGCATTGTTCTTTTGACAACCATGGAAAATCAGGTAATTGGGTTTGTTGCATTAAAGGATATCTATGCATTTGATAATGATTTTTGGGAGATTGTGGAACAATTGAAGAATCCAGTCGCTGGGAACATGGATCTTAATAAAGGTGAATATTTTATGCAAGATGGCTACCTCTTCAAAGGAAAACAACTATGCATCCCAATTGGTTCAATGAGGGAAAATATTATAAGAGACCTTCACAGTAGTGGTTTGACAGGACATTTTGGAAAGGATAAGAACACTATATTTAATCGAATATAAGTATTACTGGACAAAGATGAAAAAATATATAACCAAGTATGTGGCACGATGTCGTATTTGTCAAATGTCTAAAGGATTTCACATAACACAGAGTTGTTTATGCCATTACCAGTGCCCACAGGTCCATGGACAGATCTAAGAATGAATTTTGTGTTGGGGCTCCCAAACACACATCGAGGTAATGATTCTATTTTTGTGGTTGTTGATAGGTTCTCTAAAATGGTTCATTTCATTGCTTGCAAGAAAACTAGTGATGCATTGAGTGTGGCAGAATTATTTTTTTTAGAAGTTGTTAGAGGTTCCAAAAACTATTGTCGCTGATAGAGATACTCGGTTCTTGGGTCATTTTTGGAGGGCTTTATGGAAGAAAATGGGGACTAAATTATAGTTCAACAGTGCCTATCACGCCCAAAAAGATGGGAAAACCGAGGTGGTAAATCAAAGTTTGGGAAACTTGTTACGGGGCATTGTTGGAGAGAAGCCTCAAGCGGAATTTGCCTACAATAGTTTATTGAATAAATCTACAGGTAAATCTCCATTTTAGGTTGTTTACGGTAGAAATCCTATGGGTGTTCGAGAATTAGTGCAACTACCACTTGGGGATAGGATCAATGATGATGGGGAAGCATTTGCAGAACACATTCAACAATTGCAGCAAAAGGTGAGACACAAATTGTAGGCCAGTAATGAACAAAACAAAATTATCAAAGATGCTCATTGACGATACTAGGTATTCAATGAAGGTGATTTGGTGATGGCTTATTTATAGAAGGAGTGGTTTCCTCGAGGAACTTGCCACAAATTGAAGTAAAGAAAATTGGTCCGTGCAAAATTCTCAAGAAAATTAATGAGAATGCTTATAAGGTCGATTTACGAGTTGACCTCGATATCTCCCCCATGTTTAACATTTTTGATTTGTATATATTCCATAGGGATGATCTGCGTGATGATAGTAAGGTAGAGGTGGATTGGAAACAGGCCATTCCAAGGAAGAAAAAGGAAAACATTGCACATATTTTAGATAAGAAGACCCTTTATACTCGACAAGGCCAATACAATCGATATCTGGTCTAGTGGAAAGGCGTAGCACCAACAAAGATTACGTGGATTACAGAGGGTGACTTACTGAACCTAGATCCCATGAACTTGAAACAATTTGGAGACACTAACTTGGAGGAGCTGCATTCTTTTCATCCATAGGAGAATGATGCAGGGATTTTTCGAGGGTCATAACTTTTGACCTAGTTATCCGTTTGGGCTGAAATTTTGTGGGGAGTTGCGTCTCGAAGAGTTCACTGACGCGCCCATAAGATATATTCGATTATACATCATTTCGATACTTTTTCAGGGCCAAATTCCTTCATATAAGGCTTCAAATTGGGGTTTTTGTGTTTTTACGGGAATTTTTAATTTTTTGTGTTGGGGCTTGATAAAAAAAAGCAAGTTGAACAATAGTGTCACGCTAGTTAGCTCTTAGTTAATGGTAAGTTTTAGAGTCATGCGAAAATTTTCTAAATTTAGTTGTTTTTCTAAAATTAGTTGTTTTCGAAAATCCCACTTAGTAGTTATAAGGGGTTGAATTTCGATTGTAATAGTTAGGATGGAGAAGGAATAAAAGAGAGTTATTTTTCCATTCTCCTGTGTTTTCATGGTTTATTTGATCTTGTTAATGAATCTCAGGCTTTGGCTACATCAATTCTGTAGGCCTTGGAGGTCTCATTGTTGTTGAGATTTGGGTACCTTGGAAAGTGGTCCCCATGTGCTTATGAGTCTTTAAGCACAAAGGGGGAAGACTATTACCCTTGTACTTTACTTTATGATTCTAATTTCACTTTGACTTAGGAGTTTTAAATCAAAAGTGAAATATGTCACTTAAGTCATTAAGTGACAATTAATTCATAATGTGGGTGAATTAATAGACATAAAACAACTAAGGAAAGTGGGTTTCCTTAGTGAGATTAATGGAGTTGATCTCACCCATTGATTAGACTTGGCTAGATCTAATCTAGGCCATTGATCTTTTAGGGTTGGCATGAGAAGGCTAAAGAGAGGGTAAAGATATTTTTGAGACTCATTCTTCACTTGTGAGTTTTGGAGAAGAGAAGGAGGGCGCATTTCTTGAGGAGGAGGGTGCTCTTCATGAGGGTTTGAGAGAAACCCTTGAGAGCTTGAGGAGAGGCTCTTGGTTGCTTGGAGCTTGCATGGAGAGTATTTCCATGGAGTCTTAGCCTTCACTTCTGAGAAGGAGCATGCATGCATATGGAGGAGGGGCACATCTTGAGGAGGAGGGCGCATTTATTATCCATCATTTGCTCATCAGGAGAGGAGGACTTGTCAGATTAGGGTGAGGTCTGATGCATAGTGAGAGGAGAGCTTGGGCACTTGTTTGTGTGGAGAGAGACATTTAGTTTATGGCTCAGTTTATTTCTGGTGATCATTTCTGCTAGGAGGTGGGCGCACATGTTGACCTAGTAGCAGATCTGCTTGGAGGATTGGAGCTTTGACAGTTTCAGTGGAGAGGCAGCACAGGAGAGGACATTCTTGTGGAGGGATTTCTTCATTGGGTTCCAGATGAGCTAGGGCGCTTCAGTTCAGTACAGAGGGCAACAAAGGGAGATGACACACCACAGTTTGGGCACTTCTTTTTTTGGTTCTTGTGGTAAGGCTTGTGAGGAGCTTGCTATGTATACAAATTCCATTGTATTTCATTACTTGTTGTATCTCTTGCTTTAATCATCATTATATAGACAGATATCCCAAATTGGTTTTCCCCGGGGGGGTTTTATCCAGGGTCATGTTGACCAAAAATGCATGTGTTAGTCTCTTAGATATGTTTTATTTCAGCTGTAAAGATCTTTAGGTGTGTTGTACTTATTTTAGTATGCATGTGCTAACTTCTGGTTACTAAAACTACATGCTAGAGCACCTAAAATTGGAAGTGCAACCGTAACAAATCAACAAGAAGTTCTTGGACTGTTGGCTGTCCTAAAACAACAACAAATACTTTATCAGACAGTGGAAACTTAGAGTCAATCTGTGGTCAAAGATAGACCCAGGTGACAAGCTTGATAGGACCTAAAAATATTCATGGTATCAGAGTTGAGGTGGCTGATTTTTTGAGCAGTTTGGACAGCATATGTGTTGGTTGTCATATACATCTTCTTGGCAGATTTTTGAGGATAGCCATTGACTCATTCAATGGTTGTTAGGGGGCAGATTTTTGCAGAGGACAGTTGGGCAATTTTTGGCACTTGTGGACAACCTCTTTTCACACCTGCGTGGACAGGAGTGAGGCTGTAGTTTTGACGACCTCTTTTCACACCTACTGATTAGGAGTGAGGTCGTGGATTTGTTGGCCTCTTTTCACACATGTGTTGACAGGAGTGAGGGAACATTCCTTTGCATTGGGAGCATCAGAGTGAGTGCAGTGTGACAGACATGTCGATATCTCAGATGTGTGTGGAGGATAGGCTAGCTGGGGCTAGCAATTGGTCGCCTTTGAAGGCGAGGATGGTCTTTGTCTGAGAGGACCTCGAGCTATGGGACATAGTCGAGGCAGTTGTTCCTCCCATTCCTGTCACTGCTCCTGTCTTGGTAGCAGAATTTAGGAGGAAGAACAACAAGGCAAAGAGGGTCATATGTGATGCTGTGAGAGATCACATTATTCCCCACTTGACTGGGAAGACTTGTGCATATGAGATGTTGGCATCTTTGTGCAAGTTGTACGAGAGCTCTAATGAGAAACGAAAGATGGTTCTTCACGACCGACTCAGGGGCATTCACATGCTCGAGGACGAGACGGTTACTTCATTCCTTGGTAGATACACATAGATCAGAGATGAGTTGACAACTGTTGGAGAGGTTGTGAACCCTAACTCTTTGGTGAGGCAAGCTATGAATAGCTTCACCAAACCGTGGGGTCCATTTGTACGGGGCATTGTTGCCAGGGAAGTTATGCCTACATGGGAGAGGATGTGGGATGACTTTTTCCAGGAGGAGATTAGGCTTGCAGCCCAGGCTTTTGGACAACAACAACAGACAGTTTCTGGTGATGAGAACCTTGTTCTTTGGACAAAGGGCAAAAAGACGATCGACCGTGGAGGTCGACAGGGACACAAGTTTGGGGCCCCACCACAAGGAGGAGAGAGAAGCAACAACAGTGGGCAGAGGAGAGACATGAGCACAGTTAGATGCTTTGTTTGTGGAGATATGGGTCACTATGCAGGACAGTGTCCCAAGAAGAAGAAGAAGCAACAAGATGGGTCAACAACGACAACAGAGGAGATAGAGTTCAGTGATCAGTTTGTCGGAGAGTGTGCATTCATTACTACTTTATCTGCTATTACACCATCCAACACTAGATGGGGAGACAGAGTTGAGGAGGACCGACTGACTCCCAGCAGTGATTTAGAGGGAGATGATACTCAGTGTCCCTGGACATCTTCAGAGTGGGTGATTGGTCCACCCAGTATAGCTACAGTTTTAGAGAAGCCGAGCAGACAGAGAGTTGGTGCTACAACGTCAGTGCATCAGAGGATGATGAGAAGGAGCAGTAGGGCACCACAGAGGCTTGAGCCTCACATAGCTTCTGAGACGGGCATATCAGGTTCTAGATTCACTTCAGGTGGAGGTGACTTGGCGAGAGGCCAATTTCATGACTCTTGGTGAGAGACCAAGAGGGGGAGACTCTTGGTGAGAGGCCAAGAGTAGGAGGAAATCCTTGGTGGGAGACCAAGGTGGAGATCTTGGTGTGATTCTGAGTTCTAGATGATCTTGGATAGATGGAGAGTCAGTGCGATTTATAGATCATACAGATTGAGTAGATCTGTGACAGAGTTCACTTTCAGAGATCAGGGTACAACCATACTCACCGAGCATATGCCAGGAGGCAACCATGTCCACTATAGGGATGTTATTGGTGGTGACGAGCACTTTCTTTGGTAAGAGGGAGTGTTGAGATTTTGGCACCTTGGAAAGTGATCCTCATGTGCTTATGAGTTTCTAAGCACAAAGGGGGAAGACTATTACCCTTGTACTTTACTTTATGATTCTAATTTCACTTTGACTTAGGAGTTTTAAGTCAAAAGTGAAATATGTCACTTAAGTCATAAAGTGACAATTAATTCATAATGTGGGTGAATTAATAGACATAAAGAAACTAAGGAAAGTGGGTTTTCTTAGTGAGATTTTTGGAGTTGATCTCACCCATTGATTAGACATCTAGGCCATTGATCTTTTAGGGTTGGCATGAGGAGGCTAAAGGGAGGGTAAATATATTTTTGAGACTCATTCTTCACTTGTGATTTTTGGAGAAGAGAAGGAGGGCTTATTTCTTGAGGAGAAGGAGGGCGCACTTCATGAAAACCCTTGAGAGATTGAGGAGAGGCTCTTGGTTTCTTGGAGTTTGCATGGAGAGTATTTCCATGGAGTCTTATCCTTCACTTCTGAGAGGGAGCATGCATGCATATCGAGGAGGGGCACATCTTGTGGATGGCGCATTTATTATCCATCATTTGCTCATCAGGAGAGGAGGACTTGTCAGATCAGGATGAGGTCTGATGCATAGGGAGAGGAGAGCTTGGGCGCTTGTTTGTGTGGAGAGATACATTCAGTTTATGGCTCAGTTTATTTCTGGTGATCATTTATACTAGGAGGAGGGCGCACATGTTGAGAGGACTGGCAACTACCTGGTAGCAGATCTGCTTGGAGGATTCGAGCTCTGACAGTTTCAGTGGAGAGGCAGCACAGGAGAGGACATTCCTGTGGAGGGATTTCTTCATTGGGTTCCAGATGAGCTAGGGCGCTTTAGTTCAGTACAAAGGGCGACAAAGGGAGAGGGCACACCACAACTTGGGTACTTCTTTCTCTAGTTCTTGTGGCAAGGCTCATGAGGAGCTTGCTATGTATACATGTTCCATTGTATTTCATTACTTGTTGTATCTCTTGCTTTAGTCATCATTATATAGACAGATATCTCGAACTGGTTTTCCCCGGGGGGGTTTTATCCAGGGTCATGTTGACCAAAAATGCCTGTGTACAAAAATGCATGTGTTAGTCTCTTAGATTTTCTTTATTTCAGCTGTAAATATCTTTAGGTTTGTTGTACTTATTTTAGTATGCATGTGCTAACTTCTGGTTACTAAAACTACATGCTAGAGCACCTAAAATTGGAAGTGCAACCGTAACAAATCAGCAAGAAGTTCTTGGACTGTTGGCTGTCCTAAAACAATAGCAAATACTTTATTAGACAGTTGAAACTTACAGTCAAACTGTGGTCAAAGACAGACCCAGTTGACAATCTTGATAGGACCTGAAAATCTTCAATTGTACCCCATCAAAATCCCCCTCTTAGTTTTAGGATCGAACTTAGTCCTTTTCTAAGTAGGGATATGGAAGTAGGCAACACACCCAAAGATCATAAGGTGAATGATGCCTGGCTTGTTTTCGGTAAATGCCTCCTCCGGAGTCACGTTTCCCAGTTCTTTGTGAGGACTTCTGTTTTGAAGATAGACTGCAATGTTGCAAGCCTCTGCCCAGAGAAACTTAGGAAGATTCTGATCATGCTGCGTTGCTTTTGCTGCACCTACAATAGCTTTGTTCTTCCTCTCTCAGACCCCTTTCTGTTGAGGGGTATAAGGGATTGTCAGTTCTCTTTTGATTCCAGCCTCAACACAAGCCCTCTTGAAGTCATATGAGGTGTATTCTTCTCCATTATCAGACCTGAGGGTTTTTATCCTCTTTACTGTCTGAGTTTCAACTAGGGCCTTGAATTCAAGAAACCTCTTGAGAACTTCTTTTGAGGTTTTTCCTGTCAAGAAGTAAATGCAGGTTTTCCTGGAGAAGTCATCTATGAAAAGTATGTAGTATTTAAACTTCCCTCCTATGGATAATGAGGACATGGGACCACATATATCAATATGTACTATGAATTAGGTCCAAAATGCTCTTGGACCTTGATTCACTCTAGGGGAAAGGTGCTCATACATACTTGCCTAGAACACACCCTTTACATATTTCATGGTGTTCTGAAGTGACTAAGGGCATTCCTGTCACAATCTTACCCAAGATTTTGAGGGCATTATGTCCAAGATGAGCTATGTGCCTGTGCCATAACTCACAGTCCTCGTATTGTTGCTCCCTGCTAGAGCGTAGTGGGAGTCAAATTGTAATTTATACAACTTGTCCTTTCTTACATGACTTGTTCAGATCCCTTGCTCAACCCCCTGGGCTTGATGCATGTCCTTCGATCCTTGAAGGAGACCTCATAACCCCTGTCTTCTAGAGTTGATACTGAGACCAGATTTTTCTTCAGTCCAGGAACATAGAGGATGCTTGGTAAATAAATGTAATATATCTAGTGAGTTAATATGCAACAGGACTTGAAATCATAGAATAGTATTCCAAGTAACCTTTTTATATTTGTAAATAAAGTCAATAGTAATATAACCTTTTTGAAATAATTTCGAGGCAACTATTGTGTGTATTTTAATAATTGGGGATGCTAAACATGTTGTATTGGAGATGTCCAATAGTAGACCTCTCCCAATGCTCACCTTGCAATGTTATGAAGAACACATAACATAAATTCTTACGTATTACTTCCCTTATCTTGTGTATTTTATTATACTAATCAATGTAAATGCTTAAGAATTACTTCCCTAGAAAGTAGTTTTGAAAATATCACATAAAATAATTGACTTCCGTCACAATTATTTTTTCAAGGAAACCCATTCGAAAAATCCAATGGCCACTTTACCATATTTTGTGGATAGTAGCCAGTGTAAACCCATTAACATTGATTACGGTGCCTGACCTAGTAGGGACATCAACATAGGCACACAACAAAGGCAACTAACCCAAGGGATTGACCTCTGGGCCTTCTGCCTAAAGCTTAAAGCACTCTACCACTTGAGCTAGTCCAGCAGGTTATATGTCTTGGATGTGTTTTTTTTACTCTTTGGATTTAGTGCGGACAAGGTTCTTTGGATAAAGAATGGAGTCAACAACCCTTGGTTGACATATTGCACACCATCAATAGTTGAATAACCTAATGATTTTTCGTTTGCTCATTTGTCCATAGTGGTTGATTTTGTAATAGATCCTTTTAGGGTAATTTGAGGGTAGAACCCATATACAAAATGCTATACTGTGTAAGTTATAAGGCCATAAAGCTTCCAATTTCTGACAAAACTCATACGAATAATTCATTTGATTCATTTTGATGACTTGGGAGTATTCCTATTTTTTGTCTTTTTTGCCCCATTGCCTTGAATTTACGTGGTTTCTTTCTTCTTTTGAAAAAACAATGTCTTTCTTTCTATTTCCGTATCATTTTTCCCTTGTTCCATTACCAAAGTAACTCTTTTCTAGTCTTTTATGTTAGAGTTTTTGTGAATTTTCTTTATTCAATATTAAATGATGTTGACATCAAAATCTAGAGTATGAATAAACCTCAAGTGGGAAGTGAGTTTTGTAATTAAATTGGAAGTAAGTCCCTTGTGATTGTTGTTAGCTTTTATAGCTTGGGAGGTACTCCGCATGTTTGTCTTGCATGCGGAAGTTACCTTGTACTTACACTACTAGACACTTGACTTTGTAATGAGTTTTTATAAAGTTGTAATAAAGTGATTCTTTTATGTAAGTGACTTTTTATAAAGTGTACCTTCTAATATTAAAGTGACTTTATTTCATAAAGTGCACTTATGTTATAAAGTGAAATTGTACTTTAATATTTTAAGTGATTTATTTTTGGGGGAATGAATCATGTCCCTTGATCATGTAAAGGCAAGATTAGATCTTGGCCTTTAGATTTAAGGATAGGGAAGGTGAAAATACACTTGGAAGGTGAAAGGTCATTTTTGAATTATAAGAGAATGCATTGGGTAGTGTGCAAGACACAACAAAAAAAGAGAAGAGGAGATTGAGAGATTTCTGAGAGAGCTTGAGAGAAGAAAGTAAGCAACTAATTTTTGGCACGAATTCCAAGGGAGATATGGAACATTTTCCAAGGGAGAAATTTCTGTTTAGAAGAAGATGAGTTTTATTGTTGAAGATAGGCCGTACTGTACGGATCCGTACAGGGCGTACAATAACAAGTTTGGGCACAAAAATCGAGGCAAGTGTGGGCATGGTTTTCAAGGCAACCATTGGTGAATTTTCTTTGGAGGTTCTCTGTATAGGAGTGAAGGTACAACAGTGTGTTGTGGGCACAAATATTGAGGTGCTGATTTCAGCAAGGTCGTACAACTGCATGTT
>JZKD02S1666175.1:287750-302032 GCA_000966675.3 Picea glauca | reverse complement strand
GGATGAAATTCCTTCTCCACCCAATCAATGAGATCTCATTATCTAACTTTGTGTGTGTCTCCTTCTCTCACCTTGGTTTCCTTTGATAATGTTAGTTTACCCTAAATCCAAAACCGTAGATCTCCAAGGTGATTAATGGGTGAGATTAGATCTTTTAGCAACACTTGAGATCAATGCTTAGGATTTAATTTAATTCACTAATGCCAAATACTTAGGCATTTCCTTAAATTAAACTCAATTAATTATAGGAAGGCATTCACTTTAATAATTGCTTTAATAAGGTGAATCTCCCAAGTCTTGAGAGGTATTAATGATGACTTCCATATGTACACAAAAACAATGTGGAAGAACTTGTTCGATGCTTCAAACATCAACATATGTCATCCTTCACTTATCTTTTGTTTTTGTAATATGGGTAGAAATTTGTACTAAACAAGCATAAAATAAGGTGTAAAATAAGTATGGTTATGTTCCCGCCACTAGGGAAACCAGATGAATAACATAAGAATAGGTCATTAGTCCATTGAGTTTGGGCCAGTTTGACCATAATGTTTACCTTCCAAAAACAAAATTGTCGTTTATCATAACTAGTAATAGCTAAGACAGAGCCATCAAACTGATAAACTAGATGCCTAAGAGAAATAAAACAAGACAATTTATATTGGTTGTGCTTCATTAGAGATTTCTATAGGTCCCTTAGAACCTTGACCTGGTACATGACTCTCCACCTTAAAGTTTATTCCATCTGTGGTTGATCAATGCTCCATAAAAGTTGAGTTTGAGAAAGTCGACTAGGGGTGTAGAGTTTGCATTCTCAAAGCGCATGGCGTCTTGATTGGGAGGGGAGGGGGTTGACTGGGTGGACTAAAGTTTTCCAAGCCTTCAAGATTAACCCTCCCCTTTCACCAGCTTCCCAATCATCAACGAACCATGTCTTTTCCCACAAAGTCTCCATGATATTAATTTTGATTTAGCTCTAAGCAACATCTATACTTTGCTAAGTGTCTTTGAAAATTTTCCTGTTATGTTCTTTCCAGGTTTCCCAAAACAATAAATGAGGGAATAGTTTTCAAATCTGATTGAGAATTGTATTGGTAAAGGCCTTTTTGCGCCAATTTTCAATGGTTGTTCTCACACTACCATGATTGCGATTGGATTGTCTGAAGAGGGTTTTGCTCCTCTAGCCCTATAGATTCAAAGCAAAGGGGTAGTTGTTAGGGAGGTGCTCACAGTATTCTTATTTCTGTTGGCATAGGACATAGCGATATGGGTGACAAAGCCTCTTTTGGTTAACTGGTCGCAAGTTAGTATTGTTCCTTGGCCACCATCCACAAAAAAGTAGAAACCTTGGGTGATAGGTTTTGAGTCGATATTTTCACCCAGATTTCTTCCTTAAGCAAAGGGGTATCATTTAAAAAGAAACAACTTTATGATTGAGAGAGTATACTAAATCCTTGGAAAGTCTATAATTCCTCGTGCAACTAATCCAATGGTCTGCACTTGACCTCAACCTACTCCTATCTTTCACCTTCCATGATAACCATGAGCCTATAATTGGAAATACAATATGAGTTGTAAAATATTTTTTGTGGACTTGCAATCCACTCTTCAACATACAAGTGCCCTATATAGCTAATGCTTGATTTCCTAGTTCCATAAACCACTTCCCATGAGATTTCTCCATAAACTCTTTTCTGTGAGGCCATGCCCATAAACTTTAATGTTCTTTAAACCCCAAACAACCACGTTTTGGGGTTTTGAAAGCCTTTTCCTATTCACCCAGGTATGCAATATTTTTCCTTCCTAACTCTTAGAGGAAAATTGAGGATTTTTTTCCTAATATTCTTTGAATATCAATGGGGGTATATGCTAGAGACAACTAGTGCACTGGTATAGCTAGTGCGAGTCTATCTCCCAATGATAATTATTTATTTCACCATCTAGTTATTTTCTTTCCCACCTTTAGGTACAACCAAATCTAGTGATGTTCACTCTAGTCATTTTCCTCGAGAGTAAATCCTAGGGACTTGATCTCCTAATTAAATGGAATACCCTTATAGTTCAATATGGCCTTTAAAGTCGTTTCAAGCCCATATTTTCTTTTGGATACCAATGGGGATATATGCTAGAGACAACTAATACTTGGCCTTTAAAGTCGTTTCAAGCCCATATTTTCTTTTGGATACCAATGGGGATATATGCTAGAGACAACTAGTGCACTAGTATGGCTTCCAAAATGGATTTGATAGCTGTGAGTCTACTTCCCAACTATAAATATTTATTTCACCATCTAGTTATTCTCTTTACTACCTTCGGGTAGAACCGAATCTAGTGATGTTGGCTATAATTATTTTCCTTGAGAGTAATGTACATGGACTGCATACCCTAATTAAATGGAATTTCCTTATGGGTTAATTTGGTCTTCAAAGTAATTTCGAGCCCATTTTGTAATCCATAAAAGGCGAATGTGTATTGTGTATCTTCTTCTCGATTTCCAATGCCACACACACACACATATTCAATAATTCTTTGTACTTGATTGCATCACCTACAAAATCATTGCCAAAAACTAAAACATGATCAATAAATAGTAGATGTGTTGGGAAGGTAGTCGTTTAAATCCCTCAATGACTAGCAAGAAAAGGAAGGGGGGAATGGACAAATCTACCTTACCGATAGAAGGGATTAAGAAAAGGAGGGGTGGACTGGACAACTTTGCCTTAAATTGATAGAAGGGATTAAGAAAGGGGAGGCAAATCCATTAATTAATAATGAGAAGGATATTGAGTTGAGGAAACCTTTAATCCATTTTACAAAGGAAAAAAAAACACCTAAATGGATGAGAACATGTCTTATATACAACCATGAATCCCTACCATAGGCTTTGGGTAGGTCTGGTTTTATCCCAAAAGATGGAATTTTCATTGTCTTAAGAGTATGTAGCCCCTCTCAAGCCACACCAATTGCATCATGGATTTGTCTGCTACTCAGAAAGACAAATTGTTTCAAATATATAGAGTTAGACAGGATGGGTTTCAATCTTCTTGCTATTATCTTTGAGATAATTTTATATATGAAATTGCATAAGGATATGGGTCTAAAATGCTTAAATGTATTTAGTGCATCCTTTTTAGGGATCATAGCTAAAACATTTGTGTTTATTGCCTAAAGGATCTTTCTTGAGACTCTTGATTCTTAGACCACCCCAAGATGATCCTCCCGAATTAGATAAAAAAACCCTAGGTAGAAATTTACAAGGAAACCGTTTGGACCTAAACTCTTTTCTTTTTCAAATATAGATAGTACATCTTTCAACTTCTATTTTGTCATAGTTTCCATTGAACCAACATTTCGTTCCTTGTTAACAAATATTAGGAAATCGATGGTGAGTTTAATTATCTCAACTATATTTTTCTCTTGGTGGCTCTTCAAATAGGTCCCTAAAATTTGAAATCTCTTCTTTAGCCACCTCCTTGGAACTAACAACCCTAGATCCATGTTGAGCCTAAATGTACCAAATAATGTTGGAACATTTCTTCATGTTTTCCAATTTATGAAAAACTTTGTATTTACATCTCTCCTTCCGAGCCAAATGGATTGGCTTTTTTGCCTCCACTTGGCTTCTTCCCTTGCCACAAGTGCCTTTTTGGGATCTTCCAATATTTTAACTCATATTCTATGAAAATTCCACTAACATATTGGCATCATGAATTTGTGCAATGTGATTCTTGTTGTTTGGAATTATTATAGTGAATCTTAGACCATTCTAGCATTGCTTTTTTCAGCCTCTTTAGGTTTGCATTGAGGTAGAACATTGGTGTCCCATCAATTTCCTAAATGTAGGAAATTAATTCCTTCTTAAATAAGTATAGATACTACTCATTTTGTAATCAGAGTGAATAAATTTAAAGGGTGATAGGGGATTTTCATCCTTCTTCTCTAGTTGAAGTAAAATAGGGAATTGGTTTGAAAATGCCCCACTTTGAACCCATGAAATCACCCTTTGGCCCTCTATTCGAATTTGGCCCTCCACTCTTCATACCTTTTTAGGTTAAAGTTTAGGTGCCCTCCAATAAAAATACCCCCCCCNNNNCCTTTCCTAACCTTTATTCAATCTAGCCTACAAAATCTCATTCTAATAGTCCTTGCTATTGGCATAAGGACCATAGACATTTATATTAGAGAAAGACTTAACAAGATATAGAGAGTGAATTTTTGTTCAAATAACAATCTCTACGACCTTGGATGAAACCAATTTACAATTATTATTCTAGGCAATTAAAATAGCTTGAGAGTTTTGAACAAAATCCTAAGCCAAAAAATCCCATCTTTTTATAACATCACTGATCATTCTAATAATGGTCTCTCCCCTCGTCATGGTTTCTTGTAAAAGAATAATATTTGTCTTATGCATAATTACTAATTTGTGTATGGTGATTTTTTTGAAGGAGTCACTCAAACCTTGAACATTTATTGGCAAAAATCATTGTTTCATATTTCTAGAGGTAGTCCCTACTCCAAGGGTCCCTTCAATGTTTTTTTTTTCATAAATTTACCTGTCTCACTGATTTGTATGATGTGACATAAATCCACATTTGTATTTGGTCATGGCCATGATTTCACTTGCGTCTTGCATGAATCCACAGTGTAAACTTTCGTGGCCATAATCGTGTCATTATTGGTTCTTGATGGATCCATGGTGTATTCTGTTGTGGCCATCATCCCATTACTTGTGTCATGCATGGATCTACAGTGTATTTATGGCGGCTATTCTCTTGTCTTTATTACCGAGCATGGGTATGCCCGCCTCGGGGATCATTTTCTGCAGGACTGGTGATGCTCTTCTGCAAGCTTCTTTGCCCAAATCTCTACGACTTGATTTATAAAGTGTTTCAGCCATTAGACACCTCTTCTAACCTCACACTCTAGGGGGCATTTGTAATAGTGTTATTTTCCACCTAATCATTAGGTTATTACCACCTAAAGATCACCTACCCTATCCAACAACATTCACAAACTTTTTCCTTGAGTTTCCAACCAAATTCCAACCTGGTCGCCCTTTTCCTTCACTAAGGGTGCAACCAGAAGGGATGGTCGCTCTTTTTGGCCTGCTAAGGAGCGATCGATCACTCTCTCTATGTGTCTAGAGAGTGACCAACTCTAGAAGATCCTATTTTTGGATTTGGTTTAGATGGATGAGGCTTCCCACTGATTTCTCCGGGTTTAGCCTCGAGAAGGCTTCCAATTATGAGTTCAGGAATCTTATCCTAATAACTATATGGCCTTATCCCTAAAGCCCTATAAAAACCAAGCCATTTCCCATGGGAATGGAGGAGATAGCTAGCAAGGTTACTCTGGTGATTTGGTTGCAAGACTTGGGCAAGGAGCTTGGAAGGAGGCCATCTCTTCAGTCTACATTTGTAAGTTGTAATATTGCTTCTTATATTAGTAGAAGACATACTAGATGTTTCTCTCTATCTAATTGTTCATATACGTTTATGTATTCATTGGTAGAGAATTAGTATGATTATGTATTCATTGTTCATATAAGTTTATGTATTCATTGGTATAATTAGTATGCTTATCTCCAATTGAATACCATGGACAAAGGAAATGCCATCAAGTTTGCAACATTGTATTTGATGGGCAAGGCACATGATTGGTGGTTTCATGGGATGACCACCTTGGGACATGAGCTTATCCATTCTTATCGTGACTTCACCCATAGACTTATTGACATGTTTGACAAGGATGATCCAGAGCTTCAATTCAGGGAGCTCACACAGATTAGGTAAACCGGATCGGCTGAAACCTTCGTTGAGGAGTTTCAGAGAGTATTGGTTATGGTTATTAACGTGTCAGATTCTAGGTTACTAATGATGTATATAAAAGGATTGACCGAACCTGTGGGAGGATGGGTTAAGACATTTTGGGGCAGCTAACAAAAACAGGTTCACACCTAGACCCCCAATCATTACAAGGGGTTGAGATACAAAACGAATTGACAAAGGCAAGAGGAAGATGGATGAAGCCATAGGAAGAGAGTTAAGAAGGAAGCAGTTATGCTTCACCTGCAAAGAACCATGGGAGCTAGGTCATAGGTGTTTGGGCAAAGGGAAAATTTACTATATAGAAGTGGTGTCTGACAGTGAGGAAGAGACAGATGATGAGGAGGGTGGATCTATCCATAATATACATGTGAGCCATAGGGAGGAAGATCAAGCCTTGCATGCGCAAGGTGATGAGGTACCCTTACACCATGATGCAGAACTCAAGAAGGTTACTATTGCATCTATGAGTGGAGTTCCTAATTTTAAAACTTTTCAGATGAAGGGAGTTGTACAAGGACAACAAGAAACAGTGTTAATTGATGGAGGAGCTTCTCATAATTTTATTGATATTGCTATGGTAGAGAGGAGACATTCCCACAGTAGAGTTTGAGGGTTCTTGGTTGAGGTAGCAGGAGGACGCATTAGGACTTGTGACAGGTATATTCCACATATGAGGTTGACATTGGGCAGATACACCTTGACACATGATTTTTATGTAGTGGACATTCCCGACACTAATATCATATTAGGTGTGCAATGGATTAGTACCTTGGGACTTGTTGACCACCTATTTCAACCAGGGGTCAATGTCACATATCATGAAGTTATGTACCTGATGGTACAACAAAGTTGAAGACTCATGGTTCAACAGGGAAAGTTTTCCCCTAGCACGTCTTTCTATGTAATCGAAATGTCCGCTCTTCTACATGGGATAATAATGTAATAGTTCAACATGAGTCATATTTTAGTTAGTTGGCTAGGACTTTATCATTAGGGAAGTCATTTCATTGAGTGTTTTTTATCCTCAGGTAATTTTTAATTAGCCTTGAGTTTTTCACTCACAATAATTCTCCAAAGTGGTGAAAGGCGTTTTAATGATCGAGCCTAGGGGGTGACTAAGATCTAGGGATGTTGTAAATTACCATGCTAGACATCTTCTAGAGTTTTGCGAAATTCCGTCAAGTTTTGATAGTTTTTTTTAATTTATTAAAATTCACCATTTAATGAGAATTTTAATTATTTTTGAGATAAAATGTAAAAATTTGGATCCTGGGGAATTTTGATAGGGGTATGAATACTCAAAAAAAATGGCAGAGACCCCCCAACACCCTTGGACCACCCCCCTACACCCTTGGACCAAGTTTCAACTCATTTGGACAATTTTTGCTAGGTCTTTGTCCATAAGGAGTCCAAGTCAGTGTAGAATCGACATTTAATTGCTTTTAATTGGCTAAGGTAAAATAGCCAAATATTGTAAAACATGAAAAAAGACACGAGAGAGAGAGTGGGAAAGGTTTCTTAACCTTTTTCCTAAGTTGGAAAATCATTTTTTCACCTAAAGATATCCCCCCCATGCTTAGCCACAACTTAACGTGATGACTCCCTAGGAGAAGTGCGCCCCCCTTGCTCTTCTACTTGGTAAAAAAAAAAATTAAAGTGAGCAAGCCACCTAAACCCTAAGTGCGCCTTCCTTGATGCCTAACTTCATTGTTGGGTTAGTGAAAAGGTGTTTTCCCCCTTCCGCACTCATCGTCAAACCCTAAACATGACTAAAACCCTAAAAGTGCATCCTCCTTGAGATGATCTCCCTCCCTTTGATGGATGCCACTTGGAGCTCTTCTAAGAGGGGTCTCTCTTCCCTCCCAAGTATAAAAGAATGCCTACCCCTCCTCATTTCCACATATGTTCTCAGAGCGAGTTTATGTTGCATGTTGACCACCTATTTCAACTAGGGGGTCAACTCCATGTTCCATGAAGCTATGTACCTGATGGTGTAACCTAGTTGAAGCCTTTCTAGTTCTACAAAACAATTTTTTCCCCTGAAACTCCGTTTTGTTATTGGAACTTCTGATTCCCTACATGGGATAATAATGTAATGGGTCTGCATGGATCATATTGTAGGTTAGTTTCCTAGGACTTTACCATTAGGGAAGTCCTTTCATTGAGTGTTTTTTTTTCCCCAGGTAATTAATTTGTTCTGACCAGCCTTTTTAATAGCCCTTGAGTTTTTCACTCCCACAATAATCCTCCAAAGTGGTGAGAGACGTTCTAATGATCGAACCTTATGGGTGACTAGGGTCTAGGAATATTGTAAATGACCATGCTAGACATATCCTAGAGTCTTGCGGAATTCCGTCGAGTCTAAGTATTTATTTTTTTATTTTTTAAAATTACCCAATTAATAGTAATTTTAATTATTTTTTATGTAAAATGTAAAATCTAGGTCCTTGGAGATTTTTATAGGGGTGTGAGTACTCAAAATAAATGGAATGAGACCCCCTACACCCTTGGACCAAGTTTCAGCTCAACTGGACAAGTTTTGTTAAGTCATTGTCCATGAGGAGTCCAAGTCAGTCTTGAGTCAGGAATTTAATTGCTTAATTAACAAGGTCAAAATGCCATTTTTTGTTGAAAATAAGAAAAAAGGTTTGAGAGAGAGTGGGAAAGGTTTCCTAACCTTTTTCTTAGGTTGGAGAAGTAATTTTCCACTTAAAGAACCCCCCCTTGCTTAGCCAAGAACTTAAAGTGGTGTTCCCTTGCTCGCTGACATGTAGGAATTAAAAATTTTAAGCGAAAAAAGCCACCTAAACCCTAAATTCGGCCTCCTTGGTGTTTAACTTAATGTTTGACCATAGGAAAAGGTGTTTTTCCCCTCTACACCTCACCCCTCAAACCCTAACTCACTACCAAAACCCTAAACGTGATTATTTATTGACTTTGTCTATTTTTCTTAGATGCGTGACACTTGTAACTCATCCAAGAGGGATCTCTCTCCTCTTCCAAGTATAAAAGAAGGCTCACCCCCCTCATTTCACATCTATTCTCAGCTATTGTTATTATACCCAAATCTCTCCCACTCCTCTCTCTCTCTCTCTCTCTCTCTCTCTCTCTCTCTCTTCTTGTTCTCATTCTTTCTTCTCAAGCTTGTGGCAAGTATTTGTCCAAGCTTGCTTCTAATAAAAGAATCTTTGGAGGAAATCTTTGGCATTGGAAGTCTTCTTGGTGCTTGGCTTTGGATCTTATTGGAGTTGATTTATATCTTGGTTCTTTGAGTTTTTATCTTCTATATCTAGAGTAGGAGATCCAAGCAAAATATTTTGCTTGGATAGATCTATAGTAGTATTGCTCTAGATCTTAGTGTAGTAGTTTCCTTTCTTTAACAAAGTATTTTGTTAATGTTTTTGGGATCTACTCACCTCCTCCTTTATTTTGTAGCTTGAGCTCTATTGTTGCAGGTCCCTAAGGGTTGAGGAAGGATAAATTTCAGATCTGGAAATTTATCCATTTATCCACTCAAAACCCTCTAAATTTTCTGTTCTTTACACTCATATTTCTGTACCATTTTTGGGTATATTTCTGTAGTAGAATAGGTCATTTAATCTTCAACTATATGTTGTTTGTTTTGTCTAAAATTTCTGGTTTGTTCTAACTAAAATTTTCCAAGGTTTATTAGTTGTTTTGCAGCTTTTCCAACAAGTTTACTTTCTGATTTTCTGTAGATATGAACCATTTAAGGGGAGGTGTTGTCCATTTGGGGCCACAAATCACCAACAAACAACCTCCCAAGCAAGGGTATTGAATACCCTATTCTTCTTCTACTTTCTCACATTGTAAATAAGCTCAAAGAGAGTCTCTTGGGCTTGCATTTATCAGGTTTATTAAACTTTCTGCGTTTTTTATTTATGTTTGTTTACAATTAGCAAAGAGGCTTGGCTTTGGCACCCATGCTAAATCGTAAGGCTAGGATTTGGAAGTAATTTTCTGTTTTAAGTTTTTATCTTGTTGCCCCACTTGTCCTTAAGACAAGGTTGTGTGGCTAGGTTTACTTGATTTCTTTTCAAGTCAAGTTATTTGTTTTTTTCATTCTTTTGCCTACACCCTGCAAAGAGGATTGACCTAGCCACCCATGCAATATCGTAAGGCTTGTTTAGCATGCGTAATGGTTAATGGTGGTTTATGCTTCTAGTTTCTTTTAATTTCCTTTCTAGTTCATTTTTTATATGTCACAATAGCTAGAAACATTTCCTTTTATTTCACTCTTGTATAAGCTCTTGGAAGCACTTTCATTTCTTGTACATTTTCTTTAAGCACTTATTATTTCATATCCTTAAGCTTTCAACACAAGTAACTTTAATTGATTAAATCAATCACTTGTAGCTTTAGGAGGATCATTTAATCTAGTAATTAGATCACCCTTTACTGATACAACTTTCGCCACAAAAAATGAGGCTTATGGAGGCGACTTGGGGTTCTAGATTAGGGATGATCTCACGACACTCTGTGTCTCCTTTGTTGGGCACCCAAGTTTTCTGGGTTGACCTGTGGAGTTAGGGTAAGGCGTTGTTTTCTTTTCTTATTGAGCACTTAACAATCATTTTGACCAAAGCAGTAGGAGTATATGGGAAGTCGCCTAGTCTAGGCTTGCAACTTTACCTCACTTAATTCAACTCTGAAATTTACTCACACAACCTAAGCTCTATTTTGATAACCTATTCTAATTTGTGCTCTACTTTCATGCAATTTTACTTCAAGCTTTATCTTTCAAGCATTTATATTTCAATTGAGTATTTTGATGGTTGAATGGTTCTTCCTTGAAGTTGCGCATTAGTGCCCTTGGTGGCTTTCTTGTCAAGTTTTGCTCTCCTTGAAGTTGCGCACTAGTGCAAGTTGTAAGTTGTCTCTTGTGTTAAATGTATCTTTGAGCTATCTCCTTTCTTATCTGCAAAATAAATTAAATGGTTAGTTCATTGGTATCGTAGATCTAACAAGTTCATCTTTCCTTTCTCTTGTAAGTTTGTAAGTAATTGTATCTTTGTATATTGTTAACTCATCTAGCTATTCTTTATTGTTGTAATTGTATTTCATTAAATTTGTAAAGTCATTCTTTTATTTGTACTTAGATCTTTTGTTGTAACTTAATTGACCCCATTGCCCAACGTTAGGTACTGGTCATAGTTGACTTAGGGAAAGGGCTGATTTTCATTGAAGGTTTGCATTGCATCTGTTACCTCTCATATATACTAAGTTCCCCTTACCTTTAACAAACTAAAATTAACTCCGAAAATTCATCTAATAATTCATACAGTAACTAGGGTCTACCCCCCTTGGCTTCCCTATGAAACCTAGACGGAAGAAATCGAAATCGAGGTGACAATAGGTTTGGATTTAGGCATTGTGCCTCCAAGGACACACTAAGTGGATTGTGACTTTTCCATGTTTGCAAGTGTGTATTAGGACGACAACACTGCCCAAATCTCTGCCACTCCTCTCTCTTTTTCTCATTTGCAACAACATTTTTGCTCATTAATAGAAAAGATTTGGAGGATATCTGATCCAGGTGGATATCGGTGGCCACCGACTTTTTCTGACTGGCTCAAAACAGTTCTCTGACAATTTTGGCAATTTACTATTTTTAGCAAGTTTTAACTTCTAGGGCCATTTTGAGGGTCTAAATGAAGGTTTTTCGAGATCGAGGTTCTCAATGATAGTAGAAGGCATTATTGAGCCCCCAAAATGAATCTCCTCGATGATACCTTTCCAACGAGCTATCACACGCCTAAAACGGAGATTGTATGCAAAAGTTACGACCCCGGGAAGTTGATGTACTAACTTGCCCAAACGGGGCCCACGTGACTTTCCTGTTTTTGACATTCCTGTTTATTATAAAAAGGCCTTCAGAGCCTCATTGTAATCATCTTCTTGCGAATGCGAGTAGCTGTCACATCTCTTCTTAGAGATAAACTGCCACCATTCTAGCGAGTCTTTCACTCTGTATTTTTATAGTCTCTGTACATTTCTTTCATTAATAGAAATCGTGTATCACTGTATATCTGTGTTTATGGTTGCATCTCTGATACATTTCTATTATATTATTGAAGATTTGTGATATCTCTGTGCATTTCTTTATTATATCTTCGATCTCATTTCGTGTCGAAAATAATCTGGATCAGTGGTATCAGAGCAGGTTGTTCTTGATCGTTTTTTTTCAGTGCATGTCCCCGATGAGGTCTGAGTATAGTAGGTTGGGTCTCGAACTTGTCTCTCTTGAGGACAATAGATTTTGCACACCCAAGAAACCCACAATGGCGGAAGAAAAGAAAAATGACGGAGCAGACGATCCTATCGGTCTGTTGCTTGAGCAAGCTCTCACGCGACAGAGGGACGAAATGATGGAGAATTTCTCCCACATCCTTCAATGCCTGCCGATAACAACAGGCGCATCTTCATCAAGCGGCCACTTTGGAGGCACCTTGCCTTTCAAGGTACAAGTTAATTTTGATATTTCTGTATTTGAAGGACAGATAGATGCAGAAGCCCTAGACAAATGGTTAAATCTGCTAGAAGGTTATTTCTCTGTTCACAAATTTTCCGACAAAGAAAAGATCACCTTTGCACTCTTTAAAGCTCTCCCCCATGTCAAACATTGGTGGGAAACTTATTGGTAGCAGAGTTCCACAGAGGAGTCTGAAATATATGGGGCCAATCCCACTTGGGATTTTTTTGTGGATGCAGTAAAGGAACAGTATTACCCTGTTGGAAACTATGAGGACCAGTACATGAGATGGATCAGTACATGAGATGGACCACACTGCGGCAGGAGAGGGGCCAAGCAGTTCCAGAGTTCACTAATACCTTCCATACCTTGCGCACAAAGCTAGGTATCAAAGACTCCGAGCGACATTTGGTTCTGAAATACCGTAGGGCTCTACACAGATACATCTAGACTGAAATGGATTTTCTGGATATTTCATCACTCCGTGTTGCTTATCGATATGCTGTTAAAATCGAGCAGAAATTTAAGCACCAGAACAAATGGTATTTTGGATTTGTAAATCCGCAACAACCAAAGTATGACAAAGACAACCCTAACAAACACTCTCTCGAAAACCAGTCCAAGACACATGAAAAGAAGGGTCACGGGAAGACAAAGGAGGACACCGGAAAATGGTGTGATTTCCACAAAAGCCCCTGGCACAACATCGATGAATGTCGCTCAAAATAGTCATTGGTGGCCGAGATTAAAGACAAGGAGCCGAATCCTGATTCAGAATCTTATTCTGAAAATGCTGGTAAAGGATAGATCATTGACGCAGACTCCACTGCTATTGTCGCAACCACAACAATTCAACTGGAAGAACCAACAGATCTCGAAGAGGGGGAGCGCCTTTTTCATTCACAGATGTGAAGGGGACCCCGTTGCATTTTATTGTTGATAGCGGAAGCCTCATATTAGCAGAGGTCGTCAAACAGTTGGGATTGTCGAAAACAACACACCCGCAGCCATACAACATCGGGTGGCTTCGCCAAGGACGAGATCTTCGTGTCAGCCAACAATGTCGATTGTCATACGACATCCATCCCTTCAAGGACGAGGTATTATGTGATGTTGTGCCACTGGATGTCTGTGATGTTCTCTTGGGCTAGCCATATATGTGGAAGCACCATGCTATTTATGAGTCTCGACCCCGTAGTGTCATTGTTACTTTGGGGGTCATCTCTACAGAATACCAGAGGTAGTTTCGACTATTGTTCCACCTAAAAAGTGCCGCAAGTTAGTATCTCATACTGCAAAATTTAGCTTCTTCACAATCTGTTCAAAAGGAGAACAAAAGGACACTACAACCACTATAGCCTCGCCCCAAGCACCTTCTATCCAACAAAAGTAGGTCGACAAGGCTGCAGCAAAGCGCAAAGATTCCTTCTACACACCGTTCTCTCATGTATCTCGACTTGTTGAACAGCCTCAGCCTCAGCCTCAACAGTTTCTTGACATACTTCCACAAACTGAGCAACGCAACGTCTCCAGCAATACAAGCAGCTCACCAAGATGCAGATCCAGCAAATGCTTTTCCCTCTCCCCCGGGAACTCAACGCAATGGAGACCATTTCTTCCTAAGGAGGGAGGATTGATCCAGGTGGATATCGGTGGCCACCCACCTTTTCTGACTGGCTCAAAACAATTTTCTGACAATTTTGGCAATTTACTATTTTTAGCAGGTTTTAACTTCTGGGGCCATTTTGAGGGCCTAAATGAAGGTTTTTCGAGATCGAGGTTTTAAATTATAGTCGAAGACATGGTTGAGCCCCCAAAATGAATCTTCTCGACGATACCTTTGCAACGAGCTATCACACGCCTAAAACGGAGATCGTATGCAAAAGTTACGACCCCGGGAAGTTGATGTACTAACTTGCCCAAACGGGGCCCACATGACTTTTGGCGCTTCATCTCCT
>JZKD02S1666175.1:243470-255857 GCA_000966675.3 Picea glauca | reverse complement strand
TGACATGGTATAAAATGTGCCATCTTTGAAAACCTGTCAACTACCACAAAAATTGTATCATTTTCCCTCTGGGTTCTTGGAAATCCCAGAACAAAATCCATACATATAGCATCCCATGGCCTGTTTGGAATAGGAAATGGTTGTTATAGTCCTATGTTATGCTGTTTCCTTTTAGCATAGTAGTAAATTTTGCATCTGTTCACAAACTTCTTCACATCAGGTCTCATGCCTGGCCAATAGTATGAAGAACTCAACTGTGCATATGTCTTTTCATGACCAAAATGTCTAGGCAATCTTCCACCTTGCTTTTCCTTCAACAAATTGCCCCTCATTGAGCATTTCAGGATACATAATTGACTCCCTTTAAACAACAAGCCTTCATGGATCATGTATTATATCCATGGGCTTCTATCCCTCATCAAAGGATTTTCATAAGCTTCATAAGCCAGCTTGAAGTTTGGGTCTTCCTTGTACATTTCCTTGAGGTGTTCAAATCCCATAGTCTCCACTTGGAATTCTTGCAAGATCAAACATCTCCTGCTCAAAACATCTGCAACTTTGTTAGCATTCCCACTAATATGATTAAGGACAAAAGTAAAATTCTGCATGAATTTTACCCATTTGGGATGTCTCTGATTCAACTTTTCCTGTCTAGTTATAAACTGCAAAGCATGATTGTCAGTATACAAGATAAATTCTTTTGGTATAAGATAGTGCCTCCATTTTTTCAAAGCTCTAATTATAGCATAAAATTCCTTATCATAAGTTGAATACTTCTTCTTAGCATCAATCAACTTCTCACTGAAATAAGCAACATGCTTATCATCTTGACTTAAAATTGTGTCGATGGCTACTCCACTTGCATCACACTTGACTTGGAAAGTCTTCCTGAAATCGGGCAAAATTAAGATGGGTTGTTTTGTTATATTCTCCTTTAACATTCAAAACCCTTTCTCAGCTTCCTTTGTCCAATCAAAGGATCCATGTTCTTTCTTTACTGTATCCACTATGGGTGCACAAATACTGCTGAAATTCCTGATGAACTTCCTGTAAAAACTTGCTAACCCACGAAAACTTCTTACCTCAAACACACTTATTGGAGAAGGCCACTCTTTTATAACTATCACCTTCTTTGGATCCATCTTCAATTCATTTGAAGAAATCACAAACCCCAACTATACGAGTTTTGTCTTCATAAAAGAACATTTCTTCAAATTTACCAACAACGTTTTTCGCTGCAATATCCTCAACACCATCTTCAAGTGTCTCAAATGCTCCTCCTTAGTTTCACTATAGACTAAGATATCATCCAAATAAACAATTACAAATTTCCCAATAAAATCTTGGAATACTTCCTTCATTAACCTCATGAATGTACTTGGAGCATTGGTTAAACCAAATGGGATAACAAGCCACTCAGATAGCCCTTCATTTGTTTTGAATGTTGTTTTCCATCCATTCCTTTCTCTCATCCTTATCTGATGATAACCACTTTTAAAATCTTTCTTGGAAAAATAGCTAGCTCCACTCAAACAATCCATCAAATCATCCATTATGGGTAAAGGAAATCTATACCTGATGGTTATTTTGTTGATAGCTCTAGAATCTGTGCACATTCTCCAGCCTCCATCGTTCTTTGGACTCAACACAGTTGGTACTGGACACGGGCTCAAACTGTTTCTGATCAACCCTTGGTCCAACAACTCTTGGACTTGCTTCTTGACCTCTTCATTCTCCTAAGGGGTCAACCTATATGTTTCTTTGTTTGGCAAACTTGCACATGGTATAAGGTCAATATGATGACTAATACTTTTGATGGGAGGTAAAGTATAAGGCAATTTATCCACCACAATGTCAACAAACTCATTCAGTAATTCCTGAATTTCAATAGGAAAATCATTCATGGAAGTATTTGTAAGGATAAATCTCGGCTTTCCTATAACAACAAACAATATTTCCTGATCTTTCTTCACTTCCTTCAAGAGCTCCTTCCCACTCATGCATAGTGTTATTGCGCAATCTATACTTTACCAAACCCTAAAGGCAAGTAGGAGGCTTAGATTGACGTAACACAGAGGTAACCCTATCACGGTCACCCCAATAGGGTACCTCTTTCTCTTTAGGAGGATGAAAACCTCACTCCAAGAGAGATGTCATAGGACCTAGTTGGTTGATGAAAGGCAAAAAGACACAGTGAAAACCCACCCCTCTCTTTAGGTTACTCAACAAAAGAAGTCACTTGGGTAAAGTTTAAAGGGACAGGGGAAAGAGAAAGTAGGTTTGTACCTTCCTGTTACCAATGAAACATCAATTGTTAGCAGTAACAATGATATCAATGATTATAATCAGTGACTTCTTAGACAAATTATATGTTGCTAGAACAAGTTATATATAAATATGAAATTATAGCAACAACAATGTATCTTGAAAATTGCAAGTTATGATGACAAGACCAGATATAAAAGGGTTTGCAAACTTGATAACACTTTGTCACTCACGATTTTCAAGATTAGCACAAGTCAATAAATGACTTAAATGGCTTTCCAAACATTTATAACAACATTAATTAATGATGATGACAATAATGGAAACCACTTTAGAAGAAAAGTACTATAATAAAGCAATACGACACTACTTCAATATCCAATGATTATAGTTTTCTTAGTACAAATGCTCAATGGTTTTATGGATGATTTTAGGGCTGTTAAGGGCTGCATTAGTGGTTGTAACAACAACTATGACAGCGGTAACAACTTCATAATTTGCACTTTAGAAAGGAAATTAAACACACACTTCAACACTTATTTATAGTACCTTGCCTTATACAAATTCTCGGATGACTTAGATGGTTAGTAGGTTGATATAAGATGCAAAATAATAGTTGTAGCAGTGATTATGACAACACCAACTTGGTTGTTAATATTTCTAAGTTAGGTTAGCAAGTTAGTTAAGGATAGTAGAGTATCAAGTAGGGAATTGAGCTTGAAAGTTGATGATCCTTGTCAAAGGTCCGAGGATGACTAGTGCCTTTGTAGGGTAATGGAGTCAAGGATGGCAACTTCTTCTAAGGATGCTAATTTATGATGATACACAATAGTCTAAGAGGGAAACAAGCCTAGGAGGAGTAGCAACTTAATTCCTCCTAGATTTTGACCTCAAAAAATAAAGTGCTAGGGTGTAGGCACTTCTAGGCCCTAGCACCTTGCTCTCTTTAGCGTTTTTTATGGAGCAAAACTTATGCAACAATAACCAAATGCAAACCTTCTAGAATGCTATCATTTTAGGGCTCTAGGGCTTCACTAGTTACTAGATCAATTTAGTGAAAGCTTGGCAAATAAAAAGTAAGAAAGTAGCAACTTAAGTTTCTTACTTCAAGCATTAAATACACCATGCAATTTCATAATCTTGTATGATCAAAATAAAACCATACAATAAACCATTCAGTAGATGACAAAATGCAGATTTTACTTACTTGCACCAAGAATAATCATGAGTATACCATGCAAGATAACCATAAAAATAACCATAAAATTCCAAAAATTGATCCAGGTTGCAAGGATAATCCTTAAACAAGAGTGGCGCCTCACTATTTCAGCCAATAATCCTAATAGGGCGCAAATTTCAGACCTCCTTGTCTCCAGGGACAAGTTATTATGAAAATGAATGTCACTTTATGCTTATTTATACAAAATTTAACCTAAAATTAATTTCAATTCATAATTACTAGGCTAACCTGGCCATTTTTTTACAAAAATTAAATCTGGACAAAATAAAATTAATTTTCATCTTAGAATCACTCGAAGGGTGACGTCATGCCCCTCTAGGGTGACAATGAGCCCCAAGTTTGCAACACTGGGCAGGGAAGGTGAAACGTTATGCCTCCAAAGGCTTGAAACCCTGCCCACATGTGCCAATGCCTTATAAATGTCGTCCAAGATGACAAGACCAGTTCTGGCTGACGTCTAGGGTATCCATGATGACGTCGAGGGCCCTCAAGGGCGAATTTCCATGTGGGAGGAGCAAGATCCCCTCGATCTAGGTCTTCGAAGGTGCCTCCAAAGGAAACATTCTTCTTTCTCCCGTTGCAAGTTTTCAATCCTTGTCATGCCCCTTGGATGGTGTCTCAACATCCATCGGTGGTCTTTGAGTCCTATGAAGGTCTGATCTAATGATTCCCTCATGTGCACCTATCCACCGGGCAAGGTTCTGCAGGAACAAGTATGCCCTCCAAGGGTTCACAAGTCACATGGATCATAGCATGTAAATCACATCCAATAATTAAATTACCCATTCATGTGCATCAAACACCCCCTTGACCCAAAAAAATTCTCAAAGATGTTATGCAATTTGACAAGTTAGGTTTGGAGAAGGTCTCAAGGTGTCCTATCAGGCTAACCTCACTTAAGTTTGGGGTGTTTCCCAGGTGGGATCTAGTCCAAATCATGTAAGTGTATGAGGTGGCATGGGGTAAACATTTGGGCATGGGGTGCATGTGATAACAAGGAAATGTAAAGTCTTACCTGTGGGTGCCTTTGTAGAGGTCGAGCTGCACCTTGTCGTGAATGAATTGTTTCCTAGACCATTCATTTCCTTTTACTCTTAACTTTATTTCTTTTGATCTTTTTCTCTTGTGCTTCAAGGAAATAGTTGAGGGCCACTGTCCTGGCTTGATGACTAGAGGTGACAACGTTATCCACAAGCATTTCATGAAAATGAGAAGGTTGGCTCGTGATGAGACTCCCTTTCTGTTGGCTATGCCACCAAGAGCCACTACCCTGGCTTGGTGACCAGATAGGTGGTAGTGTCATATTGCTACATTCCCATGGTCATAAAAGGTTGGCTCGTGCATGAGACCTCCTATCCATCAACTAGTACCTTGAGTTTTTATGTTATCTTATGGGTCTCCTCTTCTTACTGATTAGATTTTACTGCTTTCTCAGGGATCCTTGGGCGAAACATCTCAAAGGTTTCAATATAGGCTTCTAACCCTTTCCAACTACTTTTACCCACTGGGCCTTTAGCCACTTCTTCCTACAAGGTAAGGTACAACCCTTCCTAGTGTAGCCAATCCCAATGCCTAAGCAAGGATAGGGGGGATGCAAGGAATAAATATGGAAAATGTTAAGTATGGAGGGAATAGACGATGACTTTTCATAGATCCACCTAGTAGCAACCCATCCTAAAGGAAAATCAACTTACTAGGGCTCCATGTCACCCTTCTAGGTATGAACGAGGCAAAGAGCATAATTTCCAAGAAAACGTCATGAAATGAAGAGGGATTCAATATAACATGTTCAAGTGATTCAAAACTCAGAGTGATACATACCATGATAGCACCAGACTCATTACCTCATGGAGAAAGACTCACCACTACTTCAGGACAAAGCTGGTGTGATGGATACTGCTGCAAGTGATACGTGGACTGCATTGAAGTAAAGAGGCGCCCATTGGGGCCATGCTCAAGTCGTCCGGCTCTCGGTACTCCATGTCTAGGACCTGTGGGCTTTGAGACATGATCTCCTTAGTTATTCCTAGGCTAGGTGATAACATTTGGCTCCAACTCGCGGACATGCGCTCACTGTAGAGCGCATGAGAACCTCAACATCTCTGGTATGACCTAAGCCTACTAAATCTTAACAAAAGATATCAATATTCCTTAGGGTGGTGATATCACCCCTTCGTTCATATATGATAAAAAAGAAATAAAATCATCTCTAGTCTAACATATGATTATGAGCATACATATATACATAATGAATCAAGACAATATGAAAATTCAACTACAACTATGCTAACATGATATGAAAATGGTATATACAATGGATGCAAATGCCTACCTACCTTTACTCACCTGTTGGTTGAATGCTAGGTGTAGTCATATAACCAGTGAAACCATCCTAGCAATACCTCATAATACCTGCCTCTTTGCTTCATCATAAACCAAAACAATGACAAGTCAAGCACAAAAATAACATGAGTTAGAGCATGCATCATATCATAGGAAGTCGTAAAGTCTATCTCATGGAGGTGGGAGGGAGGGACAAAATTATGCCAAGTTACACTTCAAGGAAAGTTCTCAATCTATCTTTGAAAGGGATTGTGAAAAATCAAAGGCTCAAAAGACAGACTCAAAGAGTCTGAAGGTTGGCTACCTTGGATTTCATCACATCCTGAGGTCTGGGAAGGGGGACTAGCAAGAACTTAGAGGATGATTGGCAATTTTTTAAGGGAAAACTGAAAGACTGATATAACAAACTTCTTCTTAAGGTATTCAACCTACCCTTGAATTCTAAAATAAGGCTTTGCCCTAGAGAAAAACTGGGACAAGGGAAATGTTTCCCAACTGTATACTTAGTGACATAATGAGGTAAAGTAATCGAAGGGAGCTGGAAAACCTTGTCACAAGTAACCTGCTTTAGGCAAGCAACATCCTTACCCATATCAAGATCTGAGCATAATGGTGGTTGATAATCTTCTTCATAGAATAAATCCAAGTGCTCAAAGGAATACTCATCAAAATCCTCGAGGTATGACTGAAAATCATCAGGATAACATAGAACTAGGTCACCCTTGGGTGCTTGGAAAACATCTGTAATTACGTCATCTTCTTGTTGCCAAATGTCAAAATTAGTAGTAACCTCATATGATAGTTGTAAAGGCGACATTTGGAAATGACCCTCAGTGTCGTAAATGGGATCCCCATCATACCCAATCACATCCCATTTACGTTTCCTGACATGTATGAACTCATCAATATTATCAACCATGTTATTACCTTTATCATAATACAAAGGGAATAAAACATCCAAGGGCTTCTCTAACCATTCTTCACTTTCTAAATCACAAAATAAAGCATCTTCAAAATCTTGGAAAGGAAAATAACTTACCATATTCACTTCTTCTTGTGTAGGAGCATCGCAATCTTGGATGACTTCATCAAATGAAAGATCAAGCATCAGTGCCTCATCTTCATGACTTGCCCATACATCTTCAGCTTCATAATATAGAGGGTCTAGCTTGTCCAAGGATTCCCTTTCTTCTTGACCTTTTGAATCATAGAATAGGGTATCGTCAAAAACTTGAAAAGGAAAGTGACTAACCTCATCCTCTTCTTCTTGTGCAAGAGGAATAGTATCTTGGATGGCTTCATCAGAGGGACGAGCACACATTAATACTTCATCATCATGTTTGATATCTTCAGGCTCTCGCTCTGCAACCAGGTCCTCATTATTATTTGTAGAAGCATGAGTAAATTCTTTCTCTTCCCCATGGGAGTGGTAACCTTCATCAAGATCCCTCTCCTCAAACTCTTGTTGATCGATGCCCTGCTCTAACCTTTTTGGGAATTCTTCAACGAAGGTCTCAAGGAAAGCTATTCTCTTAAGAATGTTTGGGGTATCTTTGGGGTCACTAATCTTGACTTCTGGAACAAAGGTTTGTTCTTCCTTGGATGACGAGATGTTGGCTTCAACTTCTATGGCCATGTCATAAGTTTCTTGGATTGAGCTTGGGCCCTTTTTATCGAGCATGAATCTTGATTGTCTTGAGAATGCCCAGATATAGAGGAAAGTGAGGAATTGGGGTCTAGGACGATAGGTTCTAGGAAGTTGTCATGATCCATCACTTGAGGAAAACCTCGTCTGATTGATCCATGGATGTAATACTAGCATCAGGGAGGCCATCATACCATTTTCTAGTATCGCCAGGAAGAGAGGCAGAGAAAAGTTTCATTGCTAGGTCTGCAACATCATCATTGATAGGATGGAGTTTAAAAAAGGCCCTTTAGTTCCACATGTGGTCTTTGACTATAACTTCATCGTCACCAGTGAATTTAGGGAGCCATTTTACGTACCTTGGAGGCATTTGGCGGGGATACCCCAAAATTCACTCATATCCAAGGGTTTAAAATTACCTGGGTCCCATTGAGAAGCCATGTTTGGCTTAATCATTAGTGGAGTAGGAAGATAATCCTTCTTGGGATTATCAAGGGAAAAGAGGGAATCACAATCAGTGGAGTCGCCAGGTAAGCCTTGAAAAGTGAAAGGCTTTGAGAAAAAGGCTTACAGAAAAAATGTCGTTCAGGAAAATTGACTCGATGTTCCCTGACAACGACGCCAACAATGTTATCGTGAAATCTATACTTGCCCAAAGCCTAAAGGCAAGTAGGCTTAGATTGGCGTAACTCAGAGGTAGCCCTATCATTGTCACCCCAATAGGGTACCTCTTTCTCTTTAGGAGGAAGAAAACCTGACTCCAAGGGAGACGTCCTAGGACCTAGTTGGTTTATGAAAGGCAGAAAGACAAAGTGAAAACCCACCCCTCTCTCTAGGTCACTCAACAGAAGAAGTCACTTGGGTAAAGTTTAAAGGGACAAGGGAAAGAAAAAGTAGGTTTGTACTTTCCCTTTACCAATGAAACATCAAATCTTAGTAGTAAGAATGATATCAATGATTATAATCAGTAACTTAGGCAAATTATATGTTGCTAGAACAAGTTATATATAAAGATGAGATTATAGCATCAACAATGTATCTTGAAAATTGCAAGTTATGATGACAAGACAAGATATAAAAGGGCTTGCAAACTTGATAATACTTTGTCCCTCACGATTTTCAAGATTAACACAAGTCAATAAATGACTTAAATGGTTGTCCAAACATTTATAACATCATTAATTAATGATGATGACAACAATGGAAACCACTTCAGAAATAGAAGCATCAACCTAGAGCTTCTTCAAATGTATTGAAGAAATAGAAGCATCAACCTAGATCCTCCTAATCTCCAAATAGAGCATGAATCACTTTAAATCCTTGCAAAATAAATGGTTAGAAAACGATGCCACCTACAAGAGAGATTTCAATATATAATTAGTTAAGAAAAACGAAAAATACATTGAAAATCTCGCTAATAGATAAGCAATATGGATTACTAATCAAACAAGCTTAATATTCCTATCCAAGTAATAAACAATACCCTTACAAGGCCAATTTAAACCACGATATGAAAGCAAGAAATGTGAAATAACATCAGCTCATAGTTACAAGCATCCACACATTTCCAAGTCACCAATTTGACCTCCAAAGTCTCTTGAATTCCAAATATGAAAGAACATCACAATGGCAACAAGTCGCCCAAGCTCCAACTGACTCAAAGGGGGAGGGTCAATCTTGCTTTATACGTTTTTGGGTGAAGTTTCCTAAGTGAGGGTGCATGGGAGAAGAGGAGATGTGCACTAGTAAGCTGGGGATGAGTGGAGTGAGTGGTAGCTAGAGTGGAGTGATGTGAGCGAGTGTAGGAGTGAAATGAGGGCGTGTAGGAGTGAAGTGAGGGCGAGGACGAGTTGTAGTGGAGTGGTAGGGTGAGGGTGAGGTCGAGTTAAGCATAGGGATTAACACCCCTCTTTGCTAGTGTGCCAACTAGAGGAGGAGGTGCGCCTAGCCTCTTTGGGATCTCCTCCCTCTTGCCATGTCAAACAAACTAGGCGACCTCACTAGAAGAAACCTTTGCCAACTAGACTAGGGACTCCAGAAAAGGAAAAACATGTTTCCGACATGTTTGCTAACTTTTAACACTTTTGCTAAATTTTAGCAATTTAATTAAAATGGCCTTTTTTACCTTTTTGAGAGCACAATTCAATTTTGAGTGATTAAAATCACTTTTTTGCCTAAAAAAAGGGGGGATAAGGGTCTAGGAGGTTCTCTGGCTTAGAAAACGAGCACAAACATGGCATCTAAAAACAAATGTTGTCGCTTTTATGACTATATTGACCTTTACATTAAAAAATGTCCATTTTATGGGAAATTTTTTATTGACTAAAAACTTCAAAAAATGCTAGAGGGGACTTAGCGCAATTTCCATATGACTCAATAGACATGACTTATCATGAATTCATATACATTTAGACACTAGACATTGGTTATAACATGCCAAGACCTAACAACCAACACATACTCCAGCGTTGGAGTAGATTTGAGCGAAAAAACTTAGAAATTATTAATCGCCTGATAGACAAGAAATAATTAACAAGTGAAAAAAAAACACTCTAGAGTATGTGCTCGTTGTTAGGTATTAGGTGGCCAATAGTATTTTACAACTTTCATGCTCAAGTCATTTATTACAGTGCCCTGGACGGATGGAAATGCAGAAAAAGGGTGGCCTGTTAGACCGACTGAACTTTGAATTTTGAACAAGGAGTTGTTCAATCTTTAGCAGCTCGCTGGAAGTCCATCCTAGTGCAACTTGGTGGATAACAATACATATTAGCTCTAAGATTGTCTTTTCAATTGAGGGCTTATATGATATTCTATAGGTGCTTGGAGGTAGATACAGTTTAAGATTTGGAAACAAATTTGCATAGGAATCCAATAGCTTTGCCTTGTTAGTTGGACATGCCTAAGACACGAGAAGCTTTAAGTTAAAATAAAAAATAAGATGCAATGTTTATCCATTTTTGCAAGATTCTAAGAGTTTAAGTAAGAGATAAAATTCCATGCTCCAAATTGCTCGTCCGATTTTTAGACATAGTTGCAATTTCAAGGACGCCTTAAACAACACAAAAATGGTGTCTTTTAGTTAGCTTACCCTGATATATAACTAACTGACATTGTTTTCCTTGTAATGATATCAAAACCATCACATGAAAGGAAGTACAACTCTTAGACGGTAAGATGAAGAAAATTATTGTCAATTTCCAACAAACTAATAAGGGAAAGTTACCATGTCATTTTATGGAAATATTGTCTACAATGTGTCTTGTTATTGCGTTTTCCTTCTACCAATCTCGTGCAAGAGTTTGAATAATGAATATGCAAAGTATGACCGATAAGAAGATGATTTGGAAAACCTGCTAATCTAGTTAATTGAGCATGTGAGGTACTTCAAAATTTAATGTTTAGTTTTTTATTTGTTCCTGCATTTGCCTGCGAATTTTGTAGTTTTATTGAGGCTTTAGAATTCCCATTTTGTAGTAAATAAAATATAATAAAGATAACTAATAGAATCTTCCATTCTGCCAACCAGGTAAAAACAATGCACATAAGTGGAGTGGACTTGGTGAGGTTCTGGGAGGAAATGAGCTCATAGACAACTAAATGGAAATCAAATTTGGAATTAGTGTCTCTCCCAATGTTAAATCTTTTTCTTTTGAAATCATTTAATTCCATTGAAGTTTTCTGTAATTCCTGCTTTTTGCTACTATACGCTGCAAGAAGATATGGTGGGTATGGCTTTGAAACAAGACTGCAATGTCATTAGTTAATATAAAGCCTTGGTTTCTTTTTGAATGTTGAGGATCTTTTCCTATGAAACAATAAGTATCCTAGGAAAAACGGATGGGATGTCAAATTCCTTGGCCCGATAGATAATGTTTCGTGGAAAAAACTATTTGAGAGAAGCCATGGTATTTGAGCCTGATGCTACAAAAGTGAGATTGTTCGAGGAAACTATTGAAAACACCTACTGATTTGAATTCTTTATGGATGTGTCTAATTTGTTCATGTGTCTGTATTTTAGATCCAACACCTGAAGTTTGGAAGGTTGACTAGTTATCATTTTTCTTATTGTATTTCTCATAAACCAAACCATTTTAACTTGATGTCTATCTTGATGTAGCAGCATGACAAATATGAGATATTTCACATTTTTTACTATTTTTATATTATTTGGAATTTCCATATTGTAATAAATAGATGCTATTAAATATTTTAATTTGTTTACTTCATTTTTATTTTTGTTATGTATAAGATTGTTGGTTTGTTTTATTTTTATAGATGAGGGATGCTAGTGAAGAGTAAGGTTGGATCTTTTTTATGGATTTTTTTTCTAAACACGACAAAACTTGGTCTTGCTGTCAGCATTGGTGGGTACAGGTGCACGACTCGCTATGCGTGTAATTCTTGTGATCTCGTTGGCAATTGTTGGCTTGGTTTATATGGGGTATGCAGACATTAGAATCATAAAGTAAAGTACAAGGGTAATAGTCTTCCCCCTTTGTGCTTAGAGACTCATAAGCACATGGGGACCACTTTCCAAGGTACCCAAATCTCAACACTCCCTCTTACTGAGGAAAGTGCTCGTCACCACCAATCCGTCCTTGCAGACGACATGGTTGCCTCCTGACATATGCTCGGTGAGTATGGTTGTACCTTGATCGTTGAAAGTGGACTCTGTCACATATCTGCTCAATCCGCTTGATATATAAATAGCACGGACTCTCCATCTATCCAAGATCCCCTAGATCTCAGCATCACATCGAAGATTTCCACCTTGGTCTCCCACCAAGGATTTCATCCTACTCCTGGCCTCTCACCAAGAGTCTCTACTCTTGGCATCTCACCCAAAACCCAACTGTCAGAATGGCCCCAGGCCCTTAGGGTAAGCTGTATC
>JZKD02S1666175.1:195441-243460 GCA_000966675.3 Picea glauca | reverse complement strand
ATAACTTTTAACTTCTTGACTTTTCCCCCCTCAGTGTGAGACTATGACCTAGTGGGGGTGCCCAGGCCACTGAGTCTCCTCATCACCTCTCTAAGAGGTGGGGGACATTACAAGGTGCGATGTATGAAAAGGTGGTTGTTGTCTTCAGAGTTTTTCTTACAGAGAAAGAAAATACCTGAGCCCTCCCATCCTTTTTTTTGTAATACATCCCAGGATAAAATCCTGTTGTCCGTAGCCAACCATAAAAATAATTTTATCTTCAGTGTATTTTCCATTTCCATAAGTTAACCCTCCATCCATGCCATAACGGGTAATTCTATGTAGATATAAGGGCAACATAAATTTTTCTAACTGAGATGTTTCCAGATGAATCACGTCCAATCCATAATAGTGTATCATCGGCGACGTGGAGCGAGATCCCGTTTCCTTTAAGCTCTGAAATATAGCTATCCCAAATTGTAGCAAGATTCTCGGTTAGTCCGAAGTCATCGTAGCTCATCCAAACCTCTGAGAAAGTGATTGGATCCCGGGCAACAATGGCTTGAGCTAGAACAATTATCCTTTTTCGATTTAATATGGTAATGATCTCTTCTGGGAGGAAGGATTTTTCACTGATGTCAAGGATCCGATCTCTTCCAATGGAAATGAGATGTTCGGATCCTGGTCGCCAACTGATCCAATGGGTGATAACATGTTCAGAACGGGTAAGACTAGCCCATATTCTAGATGTAGAACAAGTTTTGTGTGACGCCAGCCTAAACCAGGTTATAATTGTTATGTTTTGTAGGTATTTGTCCAGTAAAACCTTATGCCAGATACTGTCATGCGACAAGACCCTCCATAGAGTATTTACAGTCAAAGACGTATTGAAGTGAACAAGGTTTTGGAACCCCCAACCTCCATTCTTCTTTGGTCTAGATAATTTCTCCCACCTGCAAAGATGATACTGCTGAGTATCTTTATGACCATTCCATAGGAAGTGAAACATCAATTTTCTAATCTTGTTTAATACTGAGCGTGGGATAACTTCCATAGACATCCAATAAACAGGATGTCCTTCCAACATATTTTTAACTAGAATGTATCTACCTCCCAAAGAGAGCCACCTGTTACACCATAATCTGATTTTCTTGGTTAATTTGGCCACTAGCCAATCCCAATGATCTTCCCTATGTGCCCCTGTCTTTAGAAGGTAACCCAGGTATCTGAAACCGATCACTATAAGTATAAGGTAGGACTGTCTTGAAAGGGGTCGATTCTACCTTAGTGAGCCCTTCAAAATGAACAATTGTCTTTGTTTGATTAACCGATAGTTCAGAGGCTTCATAGAATAACTTGATAATTCTGTCGATTTCCTTCCATTCATGTAAACTTTCCCTTGTCATAAAGAGTACATCTTGCACGAACACTAGATGAAGAATTTTTATTAATCTAGAAACTTTTATACCTGAAAAATTGCCTTCACCAATGCTAGTTTTCAGTAATAAACTGAGGCCTTCCATCACCCGGATAAAAAGCAATGGTGATAATGGACATCCTTGACGTAAACCCCTGCCGCTTCTGAAAAAGTTTGTGGCCTCACCATTAAGTAATACTGCAAAGGAAGAGGATGTAACACAATACATGATCCAATTTGTCATCTGGATCCCAAACTCACCTTTAGAAGGATCAATCTTAAATGATCCCAGTCAATACAGTCATATGCATTCCTTAAGTGCAGCTTTAATACAAGCGATTTTGATTTTTTCTTTTTTTATGATGTGGAGGCTCCATGAGTTGTGCCAGTAGCATCTTGAATCCGCCTTCCTTTAAAAAACCCAACTGTTTAATCCGGTTGGCAATGATTTTTGATATCACTTTGTAACACAGATTGCACAAAGATAAAGGTCGAAAATCGTCAGATGTAGTCGGTTTGTTGGCCTTTGGAATCAAGGTCAGGAAGGTTGAATTTAAACTTCCCACGATATAGCCTAACCTTCTTGACTCCATCACTATCTCGAGGAGATCCTCCCCTCTACTAAATCAAAGAAGAAAGTGAAAAATTCAATCGTCCAGCCGTCCGACCCTGGACTCTTATGATTTTTAAAGTGAAATAAAACAGACTTTAAATCCTCCAAAAAAACAGGATTGTACACGATCATGACTCAACATCGGTTAACATCTCATATATCTCATATATCTTGATTTATTCAGTAGTATTTTGTATGAGCAAGGCCTTGTAGAAATTTTTGAAGTATAGGACTGCTGCTTCCTTTATGGCTTCCTGTTCAGATATCTTTATTATATTTCCATCGGAGATCTCCCATACATGTTTTTGGACCCTGTTGTGGCTAGCAAAATTGTGAAAATACTTAGTATTATTGTCCCCTCTTTCCATACATATAGCCCTACTACGCAGTCTCCATTGTTCTTCAACCCCTCTTAATATAGTATTCCTTTCTAATTCCAACTGCATGAGAGACAATTCTGCTTCATGATGTGTAGGATCACCAATCAATAGTAATATCGAATCCTTAATATATGATTCGAGAGTCAATAGCTTTGCTTTGCTTTTGACCATATTCTCTTTATACCAAATATTTGTTTGCGATTTTAGCACTTTTAATTTCCAAACTATCTTGCTTTGTTTGCCACCTTCGGAAAGGAAAATGGGGTCTTTCCTGATCTTAAAGACTAAATCTACAAATTCTTGATCGTTTAGTCAATGCTCATTAAGTTTGAAAGGATAGGCCTTATAAAGGGGAGGTAATTCCAGTTGTAATAAAATTGGCGCATGATCAAAGATAAAGGGAAACTCTACCCAGGACCTATAGAGGCCAACAACTGATAATAAACCTTCAACATCAAGAACTCTGTCTAATCTCCTTGCAATTGCCTCCTGACCAGTACGCTCGTTCCTCCAGGTAGGAACCAATTTCGTCGGTTTGATGTCGATCAACTTTTTGGATGTAAATAGCTCTCTGTAATAATAATTTGTTGTTCCAGGCCCGAGAGTTCCTCCCCAGACCTCATCCGAAGAAAAAATAATATCCAGGTCCCCAACAATGATCAAATTTTTAATATACAAAATACCACTGTCTTCCACCGATTTCCAAAAGAGTTTCTGAACCGAGCACGGGCCATATATATTAAGAAATTATATCTCCTGGTTTAAATTACACCTACATGTTAACAGAATACCACCAATAGTAAGATATGGAACCAACTCATATGAATTAGGATCCCAATAAACTAACAATCCCTCCGAAGTACCCACTATCACACAGTTTGTTGCTAGGTCAAAAGGCTAAAGGATAAAGGCCAAACTGACGTAACAAGAACCTTCCCCACCCCATGTCACCTCAATGGGGAGGTTCTTTCTGTTCAGGGAGGTTAACCTAGGGGAGACGTCCCCGGTAACCTGGGGTTGGAAGAGGTTAAAGTATAAAAGTCAAGGGAAGAGTTCCTCCTCACAGGTTACCAAGGTCAGAAAGTCCGGCTAATCAGCCAATAAATAAAGTGTATGCCCAAATGAAAACACCTGCTTGGAACAAGACAACAACAATACAATATATATATATATATATATATATATGCAGGCTATAACTCAAAGGGTTGGTACTTCATATGACTATCTGACAATAATATATAAGCAATGAAACAATAGATATTAATGACTTCAACGTTTTGTCAATGTAGCAATGTAAGAATATCAATTCACCAATAGCTATTGAGATGATGCAACAAACAACATATCCAATCAACCATTTACTCAATAAACACTCTTAATCATCATCTTATTGCTTATTATTAACATTTGCTGCTTCAAGATGAGATAACCAATTGTGACGTCAACCTAATTAGGTTTAGTTGGTTAGTTAGGGTTTCAATAATTAAAGTTTTAAGAGTTTGTTTTGGACACTATAACATCAACGTTGTGTGCCTAAGATCAGTGCCTAAGGGTATATGGAGTCATTTAAGAAGAGGACGCAAGGTTGAGGGGATAATAGGCTAAAGACAAGAGGGAAGGGTTCTAGAGTGCTGCAATGATAGGGCCCTAGAATCAAAACCCTAGGGGAAAGATGCCCACTCCGGTGTTGCTTAAGCAAGGCCTAGTGCTCTTTCCTCCTTATTTAGGTCAAACTTGGCAAACGGCTAGCATAAGAAGAGGGTTAAAACAAGAGGATTTAATGAGGGAGAGTGTTGTAAAGACAAGGCTCTATCACTAAAACCCTAAAAGATGAATGGACCTAGGTGTAGATAACCTAGGCCTAGGACGTCACCCTCCTTTTAAACTTTAAAATAAAAAACTAGTTGAAGGGAAGAAGTTAGATGAGTGTAGCAAAGGCTAGGCTCTATCTTCCTCCTTCAATGGCTGAATATTTATCTCTAAGGGGACATATGACAAGGACCTACTTGTGTGTTTGTCACCTAGGGTTTTAGAATCAACAAATTTATAAGTTAATGTAAGAATACTAACCTACAACCATTCAATCAAGAAGTTTTGCAGGAAAAACACTTACATATCATGAATAAAAACATGTGCAAACCCTAGTTGTAAACCTTCCTCAAGAGAAATGCCAAAATATGCCAAGAAAAGCCTCCCATCAACAAGTGCGCCTCACTTTTAAAGACCAAATACCCAATAAGTGCGCAAAAATCAGACCTCACAAGTGTGAGTTGTTGTGTTATGTTCAAATGAGGGAAAAATATCCTCAATATATAGCATCTCATGACCTTTAATTTAAAATTAGGTCATTAAAAATAGCCGACAAGGTTAATAACCAAAATCATACTGTTTTTACATTAATTGCTAATTAAAAGACATAAATGAGCAAAAGGTGGGACATCAAGCCCCTCTGAGGGAGACGTTGGCCCCTTTTGGGGCTAATCCGACATCTAGAAGTCAGACGTTAGCCCTTTTAGGGCTCCTCCAAGCTGCCACACATGCCAGTCATCCTATCCAACTGCCACACGCTCAAGGTGACGTCCAAGCCTCCTATGTGACGTCCCGTCCATCAAAAGTAAAACGTTCCATCTGAAGTGGGTCAACCCCCCTGGGTTGGGCTTATAGCCAAAGCGTCTTGGGTAGAACGTCCTTCTTCTTCTCATGTTCAAAGGCTCATCAAACCACTGTCATGTCTCTGCCCCTGATGGGGTCCCAACAACCATCCGATGGGCTCTTCAGCCCCATGGAGGTTCGAACTAATCATCTCCCCATGTGTATCGGTGCAACTGGTACCTATCCATCGGGCATGGTCCTGCACATCAAAAACTTCGCCCTCCATGGTCTCATTAGTCACAGGGATCATAGCAATGTCAATCATATTTCATGATCAATTTTATCAAATACATGCATAAAACCCCTGATACATCATCCAATAGCTCAAAGACATTACAATGACCTACTATACAAAGCCGAAGAAAAAGACAAAATACTCTATTGGGCCAGTGTCCATAGGAGAAGGAAAGTTTCCAGAGGATATCATCCAAGCCATGTATTACGAGGTGATGTGGTCAAGGGATGTTCAGACATACGGGTAGAGTGAAAGACATGGGTGATATTACCTGTGGGTGCCTTTATAGAAGGTGAGTTGTACCCGTAATGGATGCAATTCTTTCCAAGCCCTTATTGCCTTTATTCTTTCTTTTCTTTATTGCTTTTTCTTATTTATTTCAAGGTCTAACTAGAGGACACTGCCTTGGCGTCGTGACCAGAGCTGACAGTGTTACCCACAAGCACTTTCACAGAGATGATAAGGCTAGCTTGTGATGAGACCCCCTTTCCCTCTGCCATGCAACCAAAGGTCACTACCCTAGCATGGTAACCAGATAATGACAATGTCATACTGCTAGGTACCCATGAACATAATGGACTGGCTTGTGATGAGACCCCCCATCCTCTTGGCTAGGTCTTGTTTTGTTATTTTTTCTTCGGGTCCCGCTTGTTTCTTGTTGAGAGGCTTTTTATTGCACTCGAAACCCAGGAGGGGCGCAAATGGTGCATGAAATCTCGAGCTTTCTGAGCATTTATGATCTAGGTGGATATCGGTGGCCACCCACCTTTTCTAGCTGGCTCAAAACAACTTTCTAGCAATTTTGATACTTTACTATTTTTAGCAGTTTTTCGGGTCCTAAACTTCCGGAGCCGTTTTGAGGCCCTAAACAATGTTTTTTGAGGTATGTTGCATAATTGAAAGTTGTGCAATTGTTGTAGTCCTCGGATAGATCTTTCCAATGGGCTATCATACGCCTAAAACAAATATCGTATGCAAAAATTACGGCCTCAAGAAGTTGATGTACTGGCTTACCCAAACGGGGCCCACATGACTTTTGGCGCTTCATCTCCTAGGGTTAGGTTTTTGGATGTTTAGGAAATTCTTGTTTATTGTAAAAAGGCCTTGAGAGCCTCATTGTAATGATCTTCTTGCGAATGAGTGCAGTCGTCACATCTCTTCTCAGAGATAAGCCGCCACCATTCCAGCAAGCTTGTTTCCGTTGCATTGTACCGTTTCCATCTTATTTCTTTATTGAATAGAAAACCAGTTTTACTGTATCTCTGTTATTGTGTGTTAAGCACCCGTTAATAATCTGTATTCATTTCGTTCTGCTCATAAAATCTGGATCAATGGTATCAGAGCGGTCTGCTCCTTGTCGTCTTAATGCATGTCCCCAACGAGGTCGGAGTACAAAAGCTTGGGTCTCGAGCTTGTTTCTCTTGAGGACAAAAGCTCTCGCACGCCCAAATGACCTCTCATGGCAGGAGAAAAGAAAGATGACGGGACATGAGATCCTTTCAAACTGTTGATTGAGGAAGTCCTCACGCAACAGAGGAACGAGATGATGGATAGTTTCGTGAAAATCCTTCGGCGGCTACCAACAGGCGACACATCTTCTTCAAACGGAGGCTTTGCCCCCTTCAAGGTACAAATAAACTTTGATATTCCTATATTTGAAGGTCAGATAGACGCAGATGCTGTAGACAAGTGGGTGAATCTACTAGAAGGGTATTTTTCTGTCCATAACTTTTCGAATAGAGAAAAGATTACTTTTGTAAAGATTGGTGGGAAACGTTATGTGAGAAAAAGGAAACAAAGAAACCCTCATTATTTTCAGTCACGACCACCTAGGAATCCTTCAGGGATTCTATTAAGGAACAATACTACCCTGTCAGAAGTTATGGCGATCTTTATACGAAATGGACCACACTGCAGCAAGAAAGAGACCAAGTAGTGCCAGATTTCACAAATATCTTCCATACCTTGCGCACTAAGCTGGGTATCAAAGATTCAGAGCGACATCTAGTGCTCAAGTATCACGGTGCTTTTCATAGATACATCCAGACCGAAATGGAATTTCTGGACATCTCATCCTTGGGCATGGCCTACAGATATGCCGTCAAAATCGAGCAGAAGCTCAAACAAAAGACACAACTATTTGGGCCTGGGAACCCCTCACAACAAAAGCCAGGAAAGGGTGGCCCCAACCCACAGAACAAAGGAGAGAACAAAGATGGAAATTATCAGGACAACCAGTCCAAGCCGCAAGCAAATAAGGACATCAGAAAGACAAAGAAAGACATCGGGAAGTGGTGTGACTTCCATAAGAGCCCTTGGCATAACACTACTGACTGCCACTCAAAGCAGTCGGTGGTGGCCGAAGTGAAAGCCTATGAATTAGATGTGGATTCTAACTTTGAGTTAGAACCAAAAATAGGAAGACAGATCATTGATGCGGAACCTAGTGCCACCGTTGCTACCACCAAGCTCCAGCCTGGTGAACCAGATGAGCCAGAAGAAGGAGATCGCCTCTTACATCCACAAATGTGGGTAAAAGGTACCCCGCTAGACTTCATCGTTGATAGTGATAGCTAGAAGAAACTCATATCAGTAGAGGTCGTCAAGCGGCTGGCCCTACCAACAACGCTGCACCCACAACCCTACACCATTGGATGGCTCCGCCAAGGAAGTGATCTCCGCGTCAACAAACAGTGTCGACAGTCGTACGACATCAAGCCCTTCAAAGACGAGGTATTGTGTGATGTTTCTCCTCTCGATGTTTTTTATGTTCTTTTGGGCCAACCTTATTTATGAAAATGTCATGCTGTATATGAGTCTAGGCCTCGTAGTGTAATTATTACTTTGAACAGGAAATTGTAGAGGATACCTGAGGTAGTCCCACCTAGTGCTATTTCCTTGATCTCTGCTAAGAAATGCAGGAAGGTCATCTCTCAGATGGGGAAGTTTGTCTTCTTCGTGATTCGCTCTCAGAATAAGCGAAAGATCACAGCCACATCTAGGGTCTTTGCGGCTGACCTCTCCACACAACAGAACCAAGTAGATAAGGTCGTAGAATAATACTCTGATATCTTCTCCTCACCTACAAGGGTACCTCTGCACTCCCAGGTCGAGCACCCCATCGATCTCACCCCCAGCGCACTGTTTCCCAATGGGCCAGTCTATCGTCTCTCTTTGTTAGAGAATGAGGAGATCAAGCGACAGATCCAAGAGCTACTCCACAAGGGGCACATCCATCCCAGCTCATCACGTTGTGGGAGCCCAATCATGCTGGTACAGAAGAAAGATGGAACCTGGCAACTCTGTATTGATTACCGGGCTCTGAATAAAATCACGTTCAGAAATTGGTACCCGATTCCTCGAATCGACGACCTCCTTGATCAACTTACGGGGGCCAAATACTTCAGTAAGATTGATCTAAAGTCTGGCTACCACCAGGTCTCGATAGAACATATAGATGTATGAAAGACTGCCTTCAATTCAAAGGAAGCCTTTTTGAATGGTTGGTCATGCCTTTTGGTTTGACAAATGCTCCAACCACTTTCATGAGGATGATGGATGATATCCTGCGACCATTCACCAATACTTTTGTAGTGATATATTTGGATGACATTCTAATTTACAACAAGACTTGGGCTGAACACTTATAGCATATTCAACAAGTTCTGCACACCCTACGGTAGCACAAGCTATACGCTAACTTGGAAAAATGCTCCTTCGGCATGGACAGGGCCCATTACCTAGGCTACATCATTGATCAACATGGCGTACATGTGGATCTAGCCAAGATCCAAGTCATCCGTGACTGGCCAGCCCCAACCACACACACTGAGCTTCGAAGCTTCTTGGGCCTTGCCAATTTCTACCGCAGGTTCGTGCTGAGATTCTTCCATATTGCATGGGCCCTCAGCCAAATAAATAGGGGTGGTGGTAAGGAAAAATTTGCGTGGGGTTGGTCCCAACAACAAGCGTTCGATGATTTGAAGTAGTGCTTGTGTTCAACCCCAGTACTTTCGCTACCAGACCTGCAACATTCCTTTGAGATCGAGATAGATGCTTTAGACTATGCTGTGGGCGCCGTTCTCACTCAACACGGCCACCCTGTGGCCTATCATAGTGAGACATTGTCAGATACTGTTTGTAAGTACCCTACTTACAACAAAGAAATGTACTCCATTGTGGAAGCCTATCACCGGTGGAGACATTACATTCTTGGGAAGGAGACAGTCATCCACACTGATCATAAGCCACTGCAGCGCATGCAGACACAAGGAAAATTGCAGAATGACGACCATCAAAAGTGGTCTACATACTTGCAGCAATTCCATCTCAACATCAAGTATAAAACATGAAGCACCAATCGCGTCGTTGATTGCCTCAGCAGACCACCAGTCACGACACTCACCACAATGCTAGACTCTTGCGGCCATGAGAGATCTGGATGCCCCAACTCTATGAGACAGACCCTGACTTGGCCACCACCTACCAAATGTTGGGTGCAAACGCAGTTGTCGATAATTTCCATCTTTAGGATGGGTTGTTGTGTCGTCTGGGCCTTATCTGTGTTCCATCAAGAAAGCGAGCGAAGCTGATCTGGGAAGCCCACTACATTTGGGTGGCAGGACACTTCGGTGTCGAAAAGACAGTGGTGATGCTACAGTAACATTTTTACTGCCGAAACTTCGACCGGACGTCAACAAGTATATTAGGTCCTGCACTGCCTGCGTTATTGCCAAACCGACCACTAAGAAACAGGGCATGTACACCCCTCTTCCTACTCCCGACAGGCCATGGGAATCCATCTCAATGGACTACATGTCGAGCCTTCCATCCACCAAGCGGGGAAATGACTGTGTTTTTGTGGTTGTTGATCGCTTTTCTAAGATGGTAATTCTGGTTGCCTGCGAGAAAAGCATCACAACAGAGGCCACTGCCAAACTCTTCTTTGAACGAGTCTGGGTGCATTTTGGAATCCCACAAACCATAGTCTCAGATTGGGATAGTCGATTTCTCAGCACATTCTGGTCGAGCCTCTGGTCATTGCTGGACACCAAGCTCACCAAATCCACGACCTTCCACCCCCAGAAAGATGGCCAAACTGAGGCTGTAAATCGAGTGATTGTGCATATACTTCACATGTATAATTCAAAGAACCCCTGCACATGGGATGAAAGCCTTCCCTATGTCCAGCATAGCTACAACCGAGCCCTGCATAGCTCAACTGGCAACAACCCCTTTCAGGTGGAGTTGGGATTCCAATCATTGGGTCCCATAGATGTTGCACTTCCCCTTGCGGTCACCTCGACTGACTCATCTCCTGATCCCACTGACGCTGAAAAAGCCACCCAACTCATTGAGCGGATCCAGCAGATCCGCCAACAGGTTTAGGATATCCTATAAAAGTCCAATGACAAGTATAAACAATGCCATGATCAACATCGGGTGCCACATAAGTTTCAGTTTGGCGACAAAGTTTGGTTGCACTTGCAAAAAGAACGCCTTACAGGACCCCATCGAAAGCTTCGCCCACTCCGTTATGGGTCGTACACTATCACCAAAGCCGTGGGGGATAATGCTTTTGAGCTCAACATTCCTCCTTTCCTTGGCATGCACCTAGTGTTCAACGTGGACCTCCTTCGGCATTATTTCTCACCATTATTGGACACCTTAGACGTAGCAGAACAACTGACACCAACAGAGCTCAACCCCGACTACATACAACATGCATCTAGTGATCAGATTGTGGACACACAGATCAAGGGCACTCGACAACAAAGGATCCAACTTTATCGAGTCGTCAAAGTAGGGCAACTCCTGGACCAAGGCCAGTGGCTCACCCGTGGCCAAATTCAGCAGAAATTTCCTCATCCAATGGGGGAACTCAATGCAATGGAGACCATTGATTCCTAAGGAGGGAGGATTGATCCAGGTGGGTATCGGTGGCCACCCACCTTTTCCAGCCGACTCAAAACAACTTTCTATCAATTTTGATAATTTACTATTTTTAGCAGTTTTTCGGGTCCTGAACTTCCAGAGCCATTTTGAGACCCTAAACGATGTTTTTTGGGGTATGTTGTGTTAACCAAATTTCATGAGTGCAACTGTTGTAGTCTTTGGATAGATCTTTCCAATGGGCTATCATACGTATAAAACGGAGATCGTATGCAAAAGTTATGACCCCGAGAAGTGGATGTACTGACTTACCCAAACGGGGCCCACATGACTTTTGGCGCTTCATCTCCTAGGGTTAGGTTTTTGGATGTTTAGGAAACTCTTGTTTATTGTAAAAAGGCCTTGAGAGCCTTATTGTAATGATCTTCTTGCGAATGAGCGCAACCGTCACATCTCTTCTCAGAGATAAGCCGCCACCATTCCAACAAGCTTGTTTCCACTGCATTTTATAGTTTCCAGCTTATTTCTAAAATTATATGAAATGTTTTTTTGTTGATGCAATAAAGTAGTAATAGCTAACTACATTTCCCAACTATACTACTTAGGTCCACACTGAGTGCTAAAGCTAATGCACTATTCCAAAATTATTTTTTTACATTTCATTTAATTACATGTTATCTTATGTATGATGGATTTAATATCATCAACATTTATGTAGTTTGTTGCTGTAGAATTGGAAGTTACACCCTTCATTTCATCTTATGTATGCTGGATTTAATATCATCAACATTTATGTAGTATGTTGTTGTATAATTGGAAGTTACACTCTTCAGTGCGTGGGATAAACCTGTGGAGCATTCATTCATAAAATCTGCTAACAATATCACGTCTACTTGGAACTTCTCTAGGATAGATCTCAACACCTGGGGCGATGAGTTGCTCCCACATGACTTCACAGGGACTTACCAAGTGGATTGATGAGTCGTTGTAATGTGGCCCCAAAACCCATCATGAATCTAAAATAATAACATGATTCCACTGGATGAAGGCTATTTAGTGTTGAGACATTGCGCAGACAGAACTACAAAAGATAACAGGGCTTCTTCTCACACAATATGCATGAACTTGAAGTGGAGGAATTAATATTTTAATGAAATCTGATGTGAGTAAAATAACACTTACAGATGTTGAGTCAACCCAAAGCTGGGAAACAAACCCCATATTAAGTGCAGAAGTCTAGCTGATCACTTTCTTCACAATTATATTCTTGTAATTTAACTCCACCTATTTATCAGAATTAGCATTACCATTCTATTTCAGACTCCTTTTATATCCACCATGAAAATGCAATTTCCCTCGAATCAATTCCCTGTTATTTGATTTCAATTCCTGCTGTGCACTTTTCTCTCCAACAATTTCTAACTGCTTGGCTAGATCAAGGAAGTCAGTTTCACCCGCAAGGAAACTCTCATATGCAGCTGATGCTTGCAATCATTATTACCCAAAACCATTTCATTTTTCCTTTATGATTCATGGAGAAACTGTGTGCTTCCAATGCTTATCATACAATTCATGGAGATTTGTAAAGATGTCATTTCCCTGTGCAAAATTTGTAACGACCGTTGAAGTAGCGTGGATAAAACCAGTTGGGACATTAACCCGCAAATACCTCTTTTTGGATCGCAAAACAAATGGGTCAAGGTGAATATTGCGGGAATGGCAAGGATGACAACCCTTGCAAGAATGATCACCAAGTGGCACCATCACGGATTGTTAAGTTTCCCATAGAGTGCTTGCCAAGTGGTGCTATAGAGCGTTGGCAAAGTGGCACAACGATCACCATGTGGCACATAGATTGTTCGCCAAGTGACACAATAGAGTGTGGTCCAAGTGGCACCATAGAGCATTGGACACATGACACAATGTACTATTAGACAAATGACATCATAGATGACCCGCAAAGTGGCACCAAAACTGTGGCCAAGTGACACCATTGATTGCCCTCTAAGTGGCACCATAGCCTTTATCCAAGTGGCAACATTGATGGCCTGCCAAGTGGCACCGTTGATCGAATGGCAAGTGTCCTAGAAAGTGCTAGCGAAATAACACAATTGAGCCATGTTGCACCATAGACAGAACACAACATGGTCTGGGCTTCGAAGAACACATCATGGTCAAATAAAAAATATATCTAATGAGCTAGCGCTCCTCTGGCATCCAACTATCTCCTTGTATGGTGTGGTGAACACAACTCATGGTTCCAGGTCATTTGGTTACAGTTTCGTTAAACACCAACTAACTAATCTTTCTATCCAGCTAGTGCTCCTCCAGGTCATCCAACTACCACCGCTATGATCCTTCTTCTAGAGGATAGAATTATAACGATAATGCTTAGAGGTAAATGCTTCGTACCTGTATTACTATTGAGTGATGGATAGATTTTTTTTTAACGAGGAGAGCCATAAGCGTTATTGCTGAATTGTAGAATCGCGTTCCATAAAAAGAGCACATATCATTGGCGTAACTTCATTATGGATAGTCTTTCTCCATCGAGGAGAGGCAATATCTATAATGGAGTATTGATAATTGGGTGTTTTCGTTTGACATATATAGTGATCTCATTCCATAATTACGTACCGTGCCATTGTATATAAAGAACCAAAATCGATGTCAGTGGCACAAGCAGTCTTGAATGATTATTCATTTCTTCGGAGAGGAATCAATCACCCTTTAAATAAGACACATATCACAACAAATGTAGAAAGCACTCGATGCATCCATGGAAGGGGGATAACACATACAATTCTTTGAAGACAAGCATGCCACTCACTATGATATTCGACGTACAAATGGGTAGTTAGACTCTTCACCTGTTAGAAATAATAGGTGTGCTTGTTTCACTATAGACAGTATAACAATATTGTCACCCAACCATAGGCACAAAGGACACCTCGAGCACCTTAACCTTGACAGAGCAACCTCAACACCTTAACCAATAGCCAACCAAGGTAGCATACGTCTCTGCAAAGATAGCATCCTCTCTCCAAAGATAGCGTACCAAGCAGAAAGTCCAAACGATAACCATACAGAAAGTCAAACCATAATCAAATACCAAGTCACCACTGCACCTGCAACTCTCCTCTAGTCATGCGCACCATTTGTCCTTATGCACTTGTGAGAGAGTGTGTCAAAAGAGCTCTAGCGCCCTCTTATTTATAGTCCTCCAAGTGAAATAACTAGGTCGACTTCTACTTCTGGAGGATAATAATTTAATATGAATTATTATTTTGAGTCGTCTTGTCTTTTAAGGTTATTTCCTAACCTTCCAGGGTTTCTCTTGCTTCTCGAAATATTCTAGACCAGTTAAAGGTTACACGTAGAGGTTAATATGTCTTGCCACTACCATAATATTAACATTCCCTCCTAGCTAGAGAGGTATTAAAGGCAATAGTCTTAAGCACAAATAGAACATTCAATCGGTGGCATCATCATAGCCACACAGGTTAACTCATGATCAAATCACGAGCACCATCACCACTATCAGTGTCATCTGATATCATCAATTGCATCATCTCTCGGGGCCATACTCCATCTGAGTAATCGGGCATGATGTTGAATAAGTTAGTCACTCAACAGAGTGACACAAGGAGCATTCTTCTAATCCAAACATGCAACCTAAAAGAATAGTTGTCCCAATAGATGTTGAAAGCCCCAGAATGGGCTACAAGGATCATTCTTTTAATCTGGACCTTACGTCCTAGAAGAATGTCAGTCCTCCTAGATGTTGAAAGCCACCCAATGGGCTACAGAGACCATTCCTACAAGAATGTCAGTCCCATACTATTTTCTAATTGGGTCATATGTACCATAAAGATCAATGCCTACCCATATGCCTTAGAAAATATCGGTCTTGAACCATTTTCCTAATCGGGCCACAATGAAACATGGAGAGAATGGGTCAATGCCCTAGGGAATGATTGTCCCTGATAGTTGAACATAGACCATTCAGCCTAACAGGGCCATTCTTTCGGCATGATTCACAGTGCAACCTGAAGAGAATGAATCTGTGTTAGGAAATCATTTTCTAGACCATTTCCTACAGAAATGGTTGTCTTGCACAAACCTCCTACAACAGACCAATCTTCGAAATTGCTCACAACTGTGAACTTCAAAAGAGATTGACTTCCTTGAGAGGCAGACCATTCTACTTGACCACTTCTCAGAGTGACTACCAAGGAGAATGATTGTCCTAGACCATTCTCCCAAACTGGCCATAAGGGGAATCACTGTGCATGGTACATCAACAATATGTTGAACCATTTTCGTTACGAAAATGACTATTTGTTCTTGACCATTTTCTGAACTGGGAAATGATTTTCTGTCAGAAATCTCGGACCACTTTCCGGACTTCAAAGTGACTGCCCAACCTGGACCATTTTCCAAATTGGAAAATGACTGTCCATCAAGAATCTTGGACCACTTTATAGACTGGAAAGTGACTGCCCAACCTGGACCATTTTCCAAATTGGAAAATGACTGTCTATATATCAATAACATATCAGTGCACACTCCCAACCTGGGGAGTAATCACTTACCATTCCAATAAGGAAGTCATCTCCACGAGTCCCAGCTTGTCCCTTGAGTACATAAACTTTTCATCTTGGACAGAGGCTTTACCAAAATATCTGATATCTACTCATTTGTGGAGATACACTGGAGAACTATTTCTCCCCTCTGGACTTTATCACCGAGAAAATAGTACTTTATCTCAATATGCTTCGACTTGTCATGGAACACTAGGTTTTCAAAGAGTTTCACATAGCTCTAGTTATCACAATATATCATGATCGAATCCATAACCTGATCAAACAATCCATAAACCAACGTACGAAGCCACATTGCTTCTGTACAAGCATCACAAGATGCAATATGCTCTACTTCTGCGGTGCTGAGTGCAATAGACTTATGTTTCCTGCTAGCCCATGATATGGTGGGAAACTGAAATATATCAAAGAAGTACTTCTTTTGTTATCTGCACTCCATTCCCAATTAAAATCGATAAATGCATGCAGTTGGATATCATAACTCAAACGCCTCACGAAGACATTTTAAGGCATGCTTTGCAATTATTCAATTCTCATGGCTAGGTTCCACCTGGAACTATTTTCACAACAAAGCAAATATATGGCTGAGTATTGTCCAAATACATCCACGAGCCATTCAATTGTCGATACAAGGACGGGTCTACTGGATCAGAGTCTCTCAACTTCTTCATATTTGTCATCATGGGAGTTTGGCATGGATTTGCAATCCATAATCCTTGACTTCTGAAGAACCATTTTCATACACTTCCTCTGTCATAGGAAGTTTTTGCCATGCTTCTGTTGTACATGAGAGGATATGCATCAAGTTGCTTGAATCCATACAAGGTCTTCTTCTATCTGCATACACGATTTTCTTTCTGGTATACCTCAAAACGTTGAGGTTGCTCTACCTATGCTTCTTCAATTACTCTGATGAGAAGACTAGTCTTTTCATCCATCTAATGTAAGCTCCAACCCATGGATACTGCAAGAGATATAATGGCTCAGGTAGAGGTATATTTGGATACTGGAACAAGTAGTCATCATAGTCTTCTCCCTCCTTCTGGGAGAACTGTCTAGCCCCGAATCTCGCCTTGTATCTATCAAAGCTTCCATTTATAAGTCTTCACAGATTCTTCAATGGATCATATAATTGTGGATTGGCTCCCTCCTAATGTCGACATCATGCTTGAGCAATTTATATAACTTCCTTTTTTTATTATGAAATTGCATGTTTCTGCAATCAATTCCTTCTATCTGAGAGAGTCCATGCTTCCGTCTTCTGCATCTCTCTTTTCTGGTTTCCTTTTTATTAATAAATTCCTCCGAGTCTGACTTCCTTTGAGTCTTTTTAAATTTGTTTGTATCTGTTTTGACTGTTGCCCATTTAATAGTTGTTGCAAGTATTGTGTCATCCTTACATCTTCTATGACAACTTCTGTAAATATTGTTCATCAACGTTTGTCAACATATTTCACAAGGGTACTTGCCCAGAACAAGACAAGAAACAAAGGAAAGATCCAAGACAATATTTTTATCCTATAGAGGCAATCGCTACAATCCTGGAAAGACATCTTCATGATAGCCTTCATGAAATAACCTGCCTGAGACAACATGAACAACAATGTTTCTGATACATCTTTTATATGAAGGATAGTTTCTTGGTGGCATTACTAAGATGATTGTTACATAAGAACAAGAACAATAAATATCTCCTAGAGTAGCTGTTAGTGCATATTTGCAAATAATTACATTGAGTAGTATAAGCTACTTACGTGACAATAATAAAGGTGTCAAACTTGATATGCAAACCTGGAGTCTTGCTATTGTTCCACTTGAATTGTTTTTCTTCTGCGACAAGTATCCTTTCCGATCTGTCCCTTAAATTTAAAACAATATGCTTTATTGACATAAAACTATGTTAGAGAATACGATCTCAACCTTATAAGATCCTGACTAAAGTCAACTTATAACTTTTACTAGAAGTTCATAATGCCATAACAACCGGAGATATATCAAGTCAAACTTGGAGAGTTCATAATGCCATAACAACCAGAGATATATCAAGTCAAACCTGGAGAGTGTGTTGATCTTCTGAATGCATTGAATCCAAGATCACTACTTTGGACAAGGTCCCTTGTACATTCCTTGCAAACACATTCATGCTAATGATACAAATTAAAAGAACATGTATTGGTACATACCATTGTTACCCAATTGTGACGATAAACCTTAGAATGACTTTGTTGGACTAGAGGTTTAGAAGCTAGAGGATTGGTAAACCTCATAATGTTCCTTTTAGTATATTTTTCTTGGGCACAATATACACTTTCTTCATGCTAGGTATTTTGTCTTCATAATTGCCTTCTATTTACACTTTTAATTGGTCAACATTAGATTGACTTGGTCAAAGGTTGACTTTGACCCAAATTTAAAACTTGATGTCTTGGCTTGCTGAGAGTACCAGGAGGTGCGCTAGGCCAGGGCTCAGTAGGTTATCCAGGAATTAGGTCAAGCACTTCACTTAAGGTGTCTCAACACAAGGGCTAGGGTTTCGTTGTTGCAACAAAACTCTCACTGCAACTGCAACTGCAACTGAGCAAATCCTCCCAATCTACCTTCAAGTGGTTAGACTGTCTGAAGATAGTGTGGGCCCAAAACCTGTTAGAAATAATAGGTGTGCTCGTTTCACGGTAGACAATATAAAAATATTGTCACCCAACCATAGGCACAAAGGCCACCCTCGAGCACCTTAACCTTGATAGACAAAATAATTATGGAAGCAAACCCTAGAACCAATAGCCAACCAAGGTAGTGGACCTTTTTCCAAAGCTAGCGTACCAGGCAGAAAGTCCAAACCATAACCAAAGACCAAGTCACCACTGCAACAGTTGCAACTCTCTTCCAGTGATGTGCACCATTTGTACTTATGCAGTTGTGAGAGTGAGTGTGTCAAAAGAGCTCTAGTGCCCTCTTATTTATAGTCCTCCAAGTGACCTAACTGGGTCGACTTAAACTTCTAGTGCCTGATAATTTAATATGAATTATTAGTGTTTTCATAATTTAATATGAATTATTATTTTGAGTCGTCTTGTCTTCTAAGGTTATTTCCTAACCTTCTAGGGTTTCTCTTGCTTCCCGAAATATTCTGGACTAGTTAAAGGTTACACGTAGAGGTTAATACGTCACGCGACTACCCTAATATCAACATTCCCTCCTAGCTAGGGAGGTATTAAATGCAATAGTCTTGAGCACAAATAGACCATTCAATTGGTGGCATTATCATAGCCACACAGGCTATCTCATGATCAAATCACGAGCACCATCACCATTATCAGTGTCATCAATTGCATCATCTCTCGAGGCCATACTCCATCTGAGTAATCGGGCATGATGTTGAATAAGTTAGTCACTCAACAGAGTGACACAAGGAGCATTCTTCTAATCCGAACATGCGTCCTAAAAGAATAGTTGTCCCAATAGATGTTGAAAGCCCTAGAATGGGCTACAAGGATCATTCTTTTAATCTGGACCTTACGTCCTAGAAGAATGTTAGTCCTCCTAGATGTTGAAAGCCACCTTATGGGCTACAGAGACCATTCCTACAAGAATTTCAGTCCCAAAGTATTTTCTAATTTCGTCATATGTACCATAAAGATCAATGCCTACCCATATGCCTTAGAAAATATCGGTCTTGAACCATTTTCCTAATCGGGCCACAATGCAACATGTGGAGAATGGGTCTCTGCTCTAGGGAATGATTGTCCCTGATTGTTGAACCTAGACCATTCAACCTAACTGGGCCATTCTTTTGGCATGATTCACAGTGCAACCTGAAGAGAATGAATCTATGTTAGGGAATAATTGTCTAGACCATTTCCTACAGAAATGACTGTCCTGCACCAACCTCCTACAATAGACCAATCTTCGAAATTTCTCACAACTGTGAGCTTCAAAATAAAATGACTTCTTGGAGAGGCAGACCATTCTACTTGACCACCTCTCAGAGTGATTACCAAGGAGAATGACTGTCCTAGACCATTCTCCCACACTGGCCACAAGGGTAATTGTTGTGCATGGTACATCAACAATATGTTGGACCATTTTTCGTTACGAAAATGACTATCTGTTATAGACCATTTTTTGAACTGGGAAATTATTTTCCATCAGAAATCTTGGACCACTTTCCAGATTTCAAAGTGACTACCCAACCTGGACCATTTTCCAAACTGGAAAATGACTGTCCATCAAGAATCTTGGACCACTTTCTGGACTGGAAAGTGACTGCCCAACCTGGACCATTTTCCAAATTGGAAAATGACTGTCCATATATCAATAACATATCAGTGGACGCTCCCAACCTAGGGAGTAATAACTTACCTTTCCAATAAGGAAGTCATCTCCACGAGTCCCAGTCTGTCCCTTAAGTACACAAACTTTTCATCTCTGACAGAGGCTTTACCAAAATATATGATATCTACTCATTTGTGGAGATATATTGGAGAACTATTTCTCCCCTCTAGACTTTATCACCAAGAAAATAGTACCTGATCTCAATATGCTTCGACTTGTCGTGGAACACCAGGATTTTAGAGAGTTTCACATAGCTCTAGTTATCACAATATATCATGATCGAATCCATAACCTGATCAAACAATCCAGAAACCAACATACGAAGCCGCATTGCTTCCGTACAAGCATCACAAGATTCAATATGCTCTACTTCTGCGGTGTTGAGTGCAATAGACTTATGTTTCCTGGTAGCCCATGATATCGTGGGAAACTGAAATATATCAAAGAAGTACTTCTTTTGTTATTTGCACTCCCATCCCAATCTGAATCGATAAATCCATGCAGCTGTATATCATAACTCAAACGTCTCACGAAGACATTTTAAGGCATGCTTTGCAATTATTCAATTCTCATGGCTAGGTTCCACCTGGAACTATTTTCACAACAAAGCAAATATATGGCTGAGTATTGTCCAAATACATCAACGAGCCATTCAATTGTCGATACAAGGACAAATCTATTGGATCCGAGTCTCTCAACTTCTTCAGATTTGTCATCATGGGAGTTTGCCATGGATTTGCAATCCATAATCCTTGACTTCTGAAGAACCCTTTTCATACACTTCCTCTGTCATAGGAAGTTTTCACCACGCTTCTGCTGTACATGAGAGGCTATGCATCAAGTTGCTTGAATCCATACAAGGTCTTCTTCTATCTGCATACACGAGTTTCTTTCTGGTATACCTCAAAACCTTGAGGTTGCTCTACACATGTTTCTTCTTCAATTACTCTGATGAGAAGACTAGTCTTTTTATCCATCTGATGTAAACTCCAACCCATGGATACTGCAAGAGATATAATGGCTCAGGTAGAGGTATATCTGGCTACTGGAACAAGTAGTCATCATAGTCTTCTCCCTCCTTCTGGGAGAACCCTCTAGCCCTGAATCTCGCCTTGTATCTATCAAAGCTTCCATTTATAAGTCTTCACAGATTCTTCAATGGATCATATCATTGTGGATTGGCTCCCTCTTAATGTCAGCGTCATGCCTGAGCAATATATATAACTTCCTTGTTTTATTATGAGATTGCATGTTTCTACAATCAATTCCTTCTATCTGAGAGAGTCCATGATTCTGTCTTCTGCATCTCTCTTTTCTGGTTTCCGTTTTATTAATGACTTCCTCCGAGTCTGACTTCCTTTGAGTCTTTTTAAGTTTGTTTCTATCTGTTCTGATTGTTGCCCATTTAACAGTTGTTGAAAGTATTGTTCCATCCTTACTTCTTCTATGACAACTTCCGTAAAGATTGTTCATCAAGGTTTGTCAACATATTTCACAAGGGTACCTCTGCCCGGAACAAGACAAGAAAGAAAAGAAAGATCCAAGACAATATTTTTATGATAGTAAATTGAAACAGGAATAAGGACAAGGATAGAGGCAATTGCTACAATCCTGAAAAGACATCTTCATGATAGCCTTCATGAAATAACCTTCCTGAGACAACAAGAACAACAATGTTTCTGATACAACATCTTTTATATGAAGGATAGTTTCTTGGTGGCACTACTAAGATGATTATTGTCTAAGAACAAGAACAAGAAATATCTCCTAGAGTAGGTGTTAGTGCATATTTGCAAATAATTACATTGAGTAGTATAAGCTACTTAAGTGACAATAATAAAGGTGTCAAACTTGATATGCAACCCTGGAGTCTTGCTATTGTTCCACTTGAATTGTTTTTCTTCTGCGACAAGTATCCTTTCTGATCTTTCCCTTAAATTTAAAACAATATGCTTTATTGAATGATCTCAACCTTATAAGATCTTGACTAAATTCAACTTATAACTTTTACTAGAACTTCATAATGCCATAACAACCAGAGATATATCAAGTCAAACCTGGAGAGTGTGTTGATCTTCTGAATGCACTGAATCCAAGATCACTGCTTTGGACAAGATCCCTTGTACATTCCCTGCAAAAACATTCATGCTAATGATACAAATTAAAAGAACATGTATAGGTACATACCTTTGTTACCCAACTGTGACGATAAACCTTAGAATGACTTTGTTGGACCAGAGATTTAGTTGCTAGAGGATTGGTAAACCTCATAATGTTCCTTTTAGTAGATTTCTCTTGGGCACAATATACACTTTCTTCATGCTAGGTCTTTTGTCTTCATAATTGCCTTATATTTTCACTTTTGATTGGTCAACATTAGATTGACTTGGTCAAAGGTTGACTTTGACCCAAATTTAAAACTTGACGTCTTGGCTTGCTGAGAGTACCAGGAGGTGTGCTAGGCCAGGGCTCACTAGGTTATCCAGGAATTAGGTCAAGCACTTCACTTAAGGTGTCTCAACACAAGGGTTAGGGTTCCGTCGCTGCAACAAAACTCTGATTGCAACTGCAACTGAGCAAATCCTCTCAATCTACCTTCAAGTGGTTAGACTGTCTGAACATAGTGTGGGCCCAAAACCTGTTAGAAATAATAGGTGTGCTCATTTCATGGTAGACAATATAACAATATTGTCACCCAACCATAGGCACAAAGGCCACCCTCAAGCACCTTTACCTTGACAGACAAAATAATTCTGGAAGCAAACCCTAGAACCAATAGCCAACCAAGGTAGTGTACCTTTTTCCAAAGCTAGCGTACCAAGCAGAAAGTCCAAACCATAACCAGGCATAAAGTCCAACCATAACCAAAGACCAAGTCACCACTGCATCAACTGCAACCCTCTTCCAGTGATGTGCACCATTTGTACTTATGCAGTTGTGAGAGTGAGTGTGTCAAAAGAGCTCTAGTGCCCTCTTATTTATAGTCGTCCAAGTGACCTAACTGGGTCGACTTATACTTCTGAAGGATAATAATTTAATATAAATTATTATCTTGAATCGCCTTTTCTTCAAAGGTTATTTTCTAACCTTCTAGCATTTCTCTTTCTTCCTGGAATATTCTAGACTCATCAAAGGTTACACGTAGAGGTTAATACCTCCCGCAGCTACCATAATATCAACAACACCCAGTCTAGTTCGGAAAGAGAAAAAACATCATGTTTCGGTATTCGCAACAACTATCGGTGGCCTCGAAAGACCCGAACCCAATCGATCGCCCACCTAGTGGCACAATCAACAATCGCCAAATAGCTACGTTAATAACTTTCCAAGTAGCATCATTGACGACCAACCAAGCGACCCATTGATGGCCTGCATAATGGTGACACACAATACCATCGATAGCCCACCATGTGGCTATTTGGGTTGGTCAAATGGCCTATTGATCGCTTTCCATGTGGCACATTCCCCTACCAAGTGGCATCTTTGACAACCTGCCAAGTGGCACATCGATTGCCCTGCCAGGAGGCACCATAGATCGACTGTGAAGTAGCACCATAGATGACCAACAAAATGGCACCATATATCTCTTGCCAAGTGGCACCATGATGGCTTCCCAAATGGCACCATGATCGCCTGCCAAGTGTTTGCAGCGTGGTTGCCCAAATGACACTATGGTGGCTCACCAAATGGCACTATGAGGGCTTACCAAGTGGAACCATTGATGTCCACCCAAATGACACTATGATTTCCCACCAAGTGGTGCCATAGATAGCTCGCCAAGTGGCACCATAGATAGCTCGCCAAGTGGCACCATAGATCGCTTGCAAATTAGCACCATTTATGGCTGGCCAAATTGCACCATAGATCGCTTGCAAATTAGCACCATTTATGGCTGGCCAAATTGCACCATTATGTTTGGCCAAATGGCACCATAGATTGCTTTCCAAGTGGTATCAGGAAAACCGATTGAATGGCACCATTGATCAACTGCCAAGTGGCATCATGATCGTTGACCAATTGATGCCATTGATGGTTGGCCAAATGACACCATCGATGGCTAGGCAAATGGCACCATCAATGGCTAGGGAAATGGCACCATTGATGGCCACCAAGTGGCACCATGAGGGCTGGCCAAAATGGCACCATAGATTACCAACCAAGTGGCACCACGAGGGCTAGTTAAATGGCAACATAAATTTCTTTCCAAGAGGAACCATGACCAACCTCAAAGTGGCATCTGAAACACGAAGACAACTTCCTTGCCCGACTCTTTCGTCGGGCAAGCTTGGCACTTGGGTGAATATTATGCATGACCGAACTGATTGATTAACGATTGATATGTCTCACTTAAATGGTTGGTCGATTCTGTAAACACTAAACTAAACTCAACTCAATTCACATGGTCCAGAATTTTATTATAATAATGATGCTTCTCAACCTAATAAACCTACTACTTTTTAAATAATCAGTCATTCAAGACTGCACTGCTGAAATAATCGTTCTACATTGCCCAATAAGGAGACGGTCTCATAGAAAACATACAAGTCAGTGCCAAAGAATTGACCTTGATTCACGGACATGATCAATAGCCGATAACAAGATATATCAGGGAATTATTCGTTGGTTGCAACGTTCTAGTTATGGAACAAAACCGTTGCATGTGCTACTAGGGCCAACCACATGGAAGCATTGGATGGCCACCAAGTGGCGACATGATAACAGAGGCCAAATGGCACCATCATGCTCAGTGAAATGGCGACATAGACTAAGTTGCACCATGAGGGTCGTCCAAATGGAACCATAGATTCGTGCCAAGTGGCACCATTGATGGTTGGCCAGATGGCACCATAGATGTGTGCCAAGTGGCACCATTGATGGTTGGCCAAATGGCACCATAGATTACTTGCCAAGTTTCACCATTGAAAAGAGCCAATCAACACATGCACGTTATTCACTGCCAAGTGGCACCATGAACGCCATCCAAGTGCCAGCATTAGGCCAACGAAGTGGCACCAGGACAAACTTCCAAGTGCCACTGTTAGAGACGACCAAATTGCTCCATTGGTCCTTTGCCACATGGCACCTTTGATTTTGCCGACCAAATGATTCCATTTCTCGCTTGATAGGTGTTACCACTGATGGCTGACCAAGTGGCTCCATAGCCTCTCGCCAAATGGCAGGGTGTTGTAAAAGTGCCACTGCAACCTCTCGCCAAATGACACCATTATTGCCTGTCGAGCGGCACATGATGACAGGCCAAATGCTCCATTGACCCCGACTACATGGCACCATGAATGACATGCCAAATGGTTTCATTGCTTGCTCACCATGTGGCACCATGATGACAACCAATTGGCATCGTTGATGGCTGGCCAAATGTCACCATAGCCTCTCTCCAATTGACACATTGATTGTCGCCAAGTGAGACCATAGCCTCTTGCAAAATGGTGCCATGATTATGGACCAAATGGAACAATACCTCTAGGTAGATCTCTGGTCAAGTCTCGCCAAAGCTAGCCAAATGGCACGATTGGTTGGCCTCCAAGTGTCAACATTAAAGCGGGACATCGAGTGACACCATTGATGACACACCAAATGGCACCCACCAAGTGGCACAATAGCCTTTCTCTAAATGGCGTTGTAGATGGACATCGAGTGACACCATTAATGGCACGCCAAATGGAACAATAGCCTTTTGATAAGTGGCATCATAGATGGATTGCCAAGTGGCAACAATAGCGTAAATAACATTATATACGACTTACCAAGTGGCATAATAACTTAAGTGACATTGTAGAAGCATGGAAGAAGCATATGATTGAGAGAAGAGTTCTCCTTTGGATGTTTACATGATAGAGATCCCCATGTTGCTTTTCCACTATGTGATCTTAGAAGATATAAACATTCACCAGATAGTAAAAAATTAATGATTACAACTAAACTCTCTAACTCGTTGATTTCTTAGCTTTACATAATCTCAAAGTGGATAAAAATCTAACACTAATACATTTCCTTAAATTTATAAACTCAGTATCTGAATTACAAAGTGAAGTGGCAGTGGACGAGATGATGGTAATATATCTTCAATATTTTATGTGAAGAAAACCTTTGGGACCTACTTTAAATTTATGCTAATATAGTATTATGGGAAGGCTTGGTAAGTGTATTCAAATAATTAAATAGTTAAAAATGATGTGTTAAGATTTGTTGTAATTGATTTTTTCTTACAATTAATGTTATAAAGTATACGATGTATTAAAAAAAAAAGATACTCATATTTATAAATTAGTAACTTAGTAATTTAGATTTATATTAATTTTGGATTTATGAATTTATTAAACTTTACGTAGGATTAATCTATTTTAGTGTAAATCTTTTTTTAGAGTGTAAAGATGTAAGATTTCATTTTAAAGTATTTGATCTTTCTTGTGTTTGATAAATCTAACTTTAAAATGTATCTAAGCTAGTTTATTAATATATTTTTAATTTTAATTTATTTATTTATTTATAAAATAGTATTGTTCCCATGTTCAAGATAGACTAGTACTCCTAACTTAAGGTATTTGACTAAGGCATCTGTTAATACAAAACTAACCAAATACCTAGAAACATAACCCTTTAAACTAAATTTTAACTTATTATTTTTTAAAGTATATTATTGTATTATTTTTTACATTTATTATTGTATTATTATTTTATGACACATGTTCCAAAAATGTGAATCTTATTATTTTATTATTTATTATAATTATTATTGTATTATTATTTTGTGACACATGTTTTACGTCAACCTTAATTGTAAAACGTCCATATGAGTGCAATAATGATCAGTTTTAACTTGTAATGACGCGTGCTACACATTGTCTTTGGATTAGATCACATCGTGGGTAATTTATACAAAATGAGAAATAAGTAGAAAGATGTCCAAGGAAACATTATAAAATTGTTTAAACTTTATATTTAAAAATGTTACTATGTTTAACATAAGAGAAAAGTATAAAAATGTGTTTGATGTGTTAGTTGTTTAATCCTTATATTTAAAAATCTTTTTATGATAAGAAGAGAAGTGTAAATGTGTTTGGCTTTGATAAGTGTTCACAACACAATCATCTAAAACATCATACCAACCTTTACAAAACATTAAAAAAACCTATATAACATTAAAAAAAACTATATAACATGGTGTACTCATTGATTTTCCCATTAATTACAAATGACTATATAAAAACATTAATTAATTAAAAGTCATTATAAAAACAAAACAAGGTAAAAAAATATATGTACATAAATTAATGTTGGTTTCAAATGAATCTTACCTCATTATTGAATTTGGAGAACAAGCAAAAGTCACTCATTAAATCCAACATCAATACCAAGAATTGTGTGTTTAATAAAGCACATTTAACAATGCTTTAAATAGAACAAACTCATGTATTAGAATCGCTTTATGTTTATGTATGATGCATAATGAAGTGTTATGTATCAATGTTGGAAAATGAAGAAATCCTATGTCAACATTAAGAATTGTGTGTTCAATAAAGCCAATGTAACGATGCGTTAAATGAAATTTTAGAATTTAATTAGTTTTCTTAATTTAATATTAAAAAAATGTTATTTTAATTTAATACAAAACAAAGAGGAAAGCGACATGCAACTAAAGATTCTTAAAATAATAATAATAATTATAGAGAGGAAGAACAAATGTATCAATACTAAACATGTTTTATGTACTTATATATTTTGGATAGTATCTATTGCTCTACTTTGGTTGTGCCATTTAGGTTCTATCTAAACTTAGCAATGCATACATCTTTGACGATGATGTGTTTTATTCTAGTTCTATCATGATTTGTACTATTGGGTTATGCATACATTTTTGTTGACAACACATGTTTCACACAAGGGAGATGGCGATTTCCCATGTTTAAATTCTAAAAAAGGGACATCAATAAAAATAATTGAGAACACATCCACAATATGAGAAAACATGTAAGATATGAGCAATGCACAATGGTTTATCTTTTAAGGAAACACGAGTATTTACATAAAAAAAAAGTCTGACTTTTTGTTGTGAACATCTTTCCCTACCCAAAACAAACACAAGTTTTTTATTGTTTTAAAGGAACATGAAGATTTAAAGAAATAATTTTTCCCGAATTAACATGAATCTAAAGTTATATTAGATGATACACACAAAGTTCTTGGAAATGTTAATAAATTTAGGTTTTAATAGGATAACTCTTTCATTGGTACCCAAGTAAAATATGAAACCAAGAGTCAGAGCATAACTCTTCAAGCAATGCACTATGTTTTAGACTTTAAAATAACACATTCTACTATATATTAGACTATAAAAAGATCACATGTATAACTATTTCAGAGGTTGTTGTAGCACGTTGTTTAAAGAATGGAAAAATAAGATCTCTATATGAGGATTTTGTGGCAAATCCCCTCCAATATGGTTGATTGGAACCACAGATCCAAAATTTGTTGGAGAAATTTCTATTTTGGAAACACTAGTTTAGTGGGAGTTAACTGACTAGTTCTATTTTAGACTTCTCATTTAGATAATTATTATTATGATATTATGCATGCATGCATTCCTAATTATGGAATGTTCTTTTCTATATATGAGTGTATTCCACTAATTCATTGTATCAATCATTCATTCATTGGTTAGCTCATTGAAGTAGTGTGAATATATTTTCTCATTTTTCCATATTGAGACTCTTGTCCTTTTTTGATAAGATTTGTTTGTATTTGCTTTAGCTAGATCTCTTGTGTGGGTTTCGATGAAACATTGACATGGTATCAGAGCTACACTGCTTGGAGCAACCTAGATAAGCCAAAGAATAAGGAAAAATAGAGTTTCGATGAGCACAATTCGTGTAACAAACATTGTCGCAGTCTTTCTTTGTCGAAAAGTGCGACAAATTGAAGTTGTCCAAATTTCTCCACGTCGAAAGGTGCGAAAGTTGCACCTTGGTCTTGCAAAATTTTCCAATTTTGGACTTGTCGCACCCTATTACACTACAAAGTGTGACAAGGACCTATCGCACCCTAGTGCATTGCAAAGTGCGGCAACAAGGAGCATGTCTCTGTGTATGAAGGATATGTGTGACAACCCCTCAAAAGTGCCTTTTTGCAATGATTTTTCAACTTTTTCACTTGCAGAGTGAGGGTAAATTCTTACGGTTTCTTAGTGACAGTTGGAGAGATGGATATGCCACCAATTCTACAGTCAAACTTGGTGGTAATACTCACACCGTACAATTACTTTGATTGGAAGCCCAAGACAGAATTGCAACTCAGAAGGAAAGGATTGTACAATTTGACGATGGGGACATTAACATAACCTACATCAACAATTGAGAAGACCAGATGGGAGAACTGAAAGGATGAGACCATATAACTTCTTCTTGAATTGATTTCAACCGATCTATGGTTTCATGTTGTAGTGTGCAGGACTTCAAACGTAATCTGGACCACCTTGGAAAGTCTGTTTGGAAATCATGATGAGATGAGAGGTCATATGCTTGAGGTAGAGTTGAATACCTTGGATCCTAAATTTTTTGATAATATACAAGATTTCTTTACCAAGTTTTAATCTTTGATATTAATCTTGGCATCTTGTGGTATTGATAAGTCTACACAAGTAGACCAACTTATTCTAACAATCTTGTCTAAGCTAGGACCATAATATGTAGTCTATGCCTCCACTTTCCATTTTGACGAATATCTCTTAGGAACAAAGTGGAAGATGCCTACCATGGAGCAATTCATTGATTCTATCACACATGAACATAAAAAACTCATTCATATGGGCCTAATAAAGGATACCAAAGAACATGCACTCACCATGGAAAATGATCATCCAAACAGAAAGGAAAGGGGAAATTACAACATCTAGAGCCAAACAAGGAGGGATATTCTAAACCCTTCAAGAATTCTTCAGGTTCAGGTTCCAAAGAAAAGAAGAAGAAGAAGGGAAATAATTGAACTCACTGCAATAAACCGAATCATGATGAATCCACATGCATGAAGAAACAAATCGATCTTATGGATCATATACTTTAGCATAACAACCTTGGAAACTTCATTCCAGAAGGAGCCAAGAAGAAGAAGGAAGAATATCATGCATCTAAAAAAGGTAATCACATTGCTCTTGTTGCAATTGATTTCTTATCTGATTCATGAATTATAGATTCTCTCACATCACATCATATGGCAGTGAAAGAGGAAGTTTTCGCTTCTCTTATTTCATGCTCTAGACCCCCTATTTTCATGGAGGATGATACTCCAGTAGTAGTAATAGGAGAGGGGAGAGTGGAATTCCCTAATGGAAATTTTGAAATGTTTTACATATTCCAAAGTTTTCTACAATCTACTCTCAATTTATCAGATCACTTAGACAGGTAAAAAGGTTGAATTTACATCAGATTCAATTTATGTACTTGACATGCATGACAATTACATTATTGCAATTGGTGAGGTAGATCACAAATGCATGTTGATGATAGTAGTGGAGTATGGCATGAGAGATTTGGTCATTTAAACTTCAGGTACATGCAACGACTTGCCAAGCAAGGAATGGTCAAAGGATTGCCAGCTATTTACTTCTCTAAAGGGGTTTGTGAAGGCTACATTATTGGCCAGAATCCTGAAGAGAATTTTGAAAAGGGGAAGGCAAGGAGAGCCCCCTCTTCCTTAGAGTTTGTTCATAGTGATCTCATGGGTCCATTTCCACATTCGTCTATCAACAAAGCAAGGTATGTCCTCACATTCATTGATGATTACTCAGGCTATACTTGGGTTTATTTTCTCAGGCAAAAGTATGATTTTTTTGAGAATCTCAAACACTTCAAAGCTTTAGCAGAGACACAGATTGGGAAGAAGATCAAGATCCTCCATACATACAATGGGGGTGAGTATATGAACAAATATGTTCATAATATTTGTAGTGACACATGTGTCTAGTTGCAACATACAATTCCATACACTCCACAACATAATGGAGTTGTTGAAAGAAAGAATAGTTCTCTCAAAGAGATGACCAATTGCATGTTGCATGTGAGGTATTTTCCTTCAAAGTTTTGGGCTGAGGCACTTAGATATGTTTCTTATATATATAACATATCTCCTCATTGATCTGTTGAGGACATGACACCTTTTGAGGCTTGGATAGGTGACAAACCAGATGTCACATACTTTCGCATCTTTGGATCTCATGCATGGGCCCATATTCCTTCTAAAAAGAGGAAATCATTAGATCCAAAGAGCACACTTTGCATCTTTGTGGGATATCCAGATGATTTGAAGGGGTACATGTTGATTCATCCCTCTACATACCGACTCATCATTGAGCGCAGTGTTTAGTATGAGGAAAGTCCTTTGCATGGACCTCCAATGCAACATGCAGAGTCTCTTGTGCTTCCATCAGTTTTAGACATTAGAGATGATGATTCCATACACTCAGATGCTACATATTCAAACTCGGATTCAAAGGATTATGTACATGGAGTTGAGAAGATAGTACAACTAGATGAGGAGCCAATGTCAGAGCTTTTGCAGATGCCCAAGTGGGAACAATCCACACTTCATACAATAGGTATCCTTGCAGGGAATCCATTGGATTTGAGGAGGACTCTGTCTCAATTTGAGGAGCCTTCTCATGTACGTTCAACTTTTGAGCCTGCGATGCCCATGTATTTCTATGTGGTTCAATTTTCCGATCCATAGACCTACAATGAGGATGTGGGCAATCCATTATGGGAAGTATCCATACAAGAGTATGACTCACTCTTAGAGAATCAAACTTGGGATCTGGTTCAACTTCTACCAGGGAGGAAACTTGTCAGATGCAAATGGGCCTATAGGACCAAGAGAGCAACATATGGTCAGGTGAGCAGGTACAAGGAAATACTTGTTGCAAAAGGAATTTAGCAGATTTATGGTATAGATTATGATGAGACCTTTCCTCCTATGGCAAAGATGGACTCCATCAACTTGGTTCTAGCCATTGCAGCAGTCAAAGGATGGGATGCTCACTAGATGGATGTGAAGAATGTTTTTCTTCACAGTGATCTTTTAGAGGAGATCTACATGTAGAAACCACATGGGTTCATTCATAACTCATCTTTAGTATGCATACTGAATAAGTCACTCTATGGCTTCCAGCATGCACCTAAAGCATGGTATGAAAAGATGGATTCTTATCTATTTTCACATGATTTTGTTAGATGTAAATCTGATTGCAATGTTTACATGTTGAGGACTATTGACTCTTTGATGATTTTAATACTCTATGTTGATGACTTTTGATCACTGGTAGCTATGCTTTAACCATTTTTGTGGTCAAATATAATTTGCATGACAGGTTCTCTATGATGGACATGGGTCCACTTCATTTCTTTCTTGGTCTTGAGATTAGTCAGGATGCTTCAGGCATCAAACTTTCTCAGCCTAAGTATGTCAGGGAGCTTCTGGACATATTCCACATGAGATACTTTAAGTTTGCACCTACACCCTTCTTATCTGGTATCAGACTTGAGGATGGCAGGGATACACCATTAGTGGACAACACTTTGTATCGACAGTTGGTGGGGAGTCTTTTGTATCTCACCCACACCTACCCGGATATCTCATATGCAGTAGGAGGAGTTTTCAGATACATGCAGGAGCCCCATGATCTGCACTGGAAGGATGCCAAACACATCCTTATATATATTCAAGGTACCATGAGTTATGGGATTCACTATGCAACTGGTTATGCATTGGATCTCATATGCTTCACATGTTTAGATTGTGCTGGTGATGGCAAAGATTTCAAGCCCACTTCCAAGTATACTCTCAGTTTGGGGTCAGACCCTATTTGCCGATCAAGTAAGAAGCAATCAACAATTGCTTTATCTTCCGTAGAGGCAGAGTATAGAGGAGTACTCAATTGTGTCATTCAGACACTTTGGCTTCAACACTTCCTTATCAAGCTTGGTATTTTGTTCCATTGCCTGACTGTCATATGGTGTGACAATCATAGTGTTCCAATATTTTCCTTGGATGCGTTTCATAAGTCATTTCTCTACCAACATACCAAATTTCAAAAGAATGAAGTGATTTTAAACCCTGTGCCCAAACCCATAGCCAATAAACAAAGAAATTCTTCTGTAGACAATGACTTAGTATTGCATACTCATATTTTGGAATCAATGTATGGAATTTGGACAGGATGTCAAGGACACATTTATCTACATGATCACAAATTTTCATCAAATTTTGATGCACCATAGATGTCAAAAACTAACGTGCAATGATTTCTAATTTTTTTTGCATTGACAAAGGACCAATGTTTTAATTAGCATGGTCTCATAAGTTGTAGTTAATGTATGAAATTTTAATATGTTGTATAGTACATATTCGTCTATATTATCACCAAATTTCATACAAATTAATGGATTTTAAGTTCCCTTCCCTAGTGGTGCCCAATTTAGAGAATGTGCACAAAATTTTCCAAAAACATGGGTTCAATTATTTTCCTTGCGTGCAACCAATATTTGGAATCAGAGTCTAATTTTTTTATACAATGTAGGGGACATATTCCTCTACCTTCCCTAAAATTTTCATAACAATTATGGAATTTAAGTGGGTCAATAAATTAAAATATAGAGCATGACAAGATCTATCCAAAATTTATGCACGTGAATTATTTTCTAATTCAACTTTGAAATTTCAAACTTTGAATTATGGATTTCATCTAGAAGGTCAAGAGATAATAATTAGATTATTTTATTTGAATTATGTAATTGTTTGATCTGCCCAATTATATGAAACGTCTTGGGAGATAAACGATCATTGACTCTAGTTTAAATATCTGAATCCTTGATATAATTGGGGCCTTTGGTCTCTCATAGATTAGCTCGTAGAGTGACTCTATGCAGAATCCAATTACCTTGAATGTATGCAACTAATAATTGATGTATTTTCATTGAATGAATAAAGACAGAGTCCTATGTTGTTGATTCTTGTGTGTAAACTCTCTTAATTCGTGTAGTTTTCTTATGCGAGTTTCTATTGTGTGATTTTGATCACAACCCATCACTACATCAAGGGGTATCAAAGAGAGTTACAAATATGGGAGAAGAATAGACCATCATATGAGATTTCTGGAAGTGATATTTTGATTTCTAGAAAATAATTATGCTTGCGTTGAATGCGTTTTGATGGTGGAAGTTGTGCTAGCAATTAGAAATTTCTTGAGGAGTGTTCCTTGGAAATAGTACCAAGATTTAATTGGTATGTGAATGATTATTGGAGTGAAAATTATCTGAAGAATTAAAATAAGTATGCCACCTAGAAGAAGAAATCAAATGAACTAGAGAAATCTAGAATATCAAGAGATGGAAGATACAAGATATGTAAAATAGCCAATGGAAGAAATAAGAAGAAGAATGAATGAGTTAAAAAGGAACACATAATGTTGGAGACTAATCAAAATTAGAACCTGAATAAGAATGAAGACAAGATGTCCATAAAATAAATCTTTCTATGCAATTGTTTCGAATTCTAAAAGAAAAGGAAAATGTTAAAGTAGAAATTTAAATTATGATAGTGTCCTAAGAGCTGATAATTTAATTAATTAAATATGAGAATTAGAAAGATATTTTGGTTGAGAGAGAATTGAAGACCCCCATAGGGTGAGGTTTTCTACCACCAAGTTGAAGGGGCATGTAAATTGATGGAGAGATTGTGTTTTGATATGTAAACTAACATGGATGTTCCACTAGAACATGTCATCACAAAAGGTCGTGTACCATTTTGAAATAATTTATTATGCAATTTGTTTCCTTAGATCTCATATTTTTTATTTTATTTTTAAGTAAAAAGAGAGGGCGGAGCCTGTTATATTATATCATATACAAAAATAAACATATGTCCTTAGGCTGCCAATTGTTCTGCCAAATTAGCGGAAACCAGAACAATTGGCAGCCTTGGATGACCATGTCCAAAAGAGGCAGACTGCCATCTGTCCTGCACGGAGGAAACCAGGACAGGTGGCAGCCTATAGTCTGTGCATTATCCATGAAAACTGAAATCCAAACTAAACTAAATAGTAAAGATATTGAGCTAACTGAACCCCTAACCAGAGCCTGAACATCTAACCAAATCCATAAGGAAATCCTAGCCAAGCTATTAACCTTTGGGGTCTTCATTTTCGAGGTCTTCATTGTGCAGTCCATTCCGAGCTGGCAGAGCATAGGGTCTTGCACACATCGGACATCTTTACTTTGTTGGCGTGCTAGAGAAAGCCTCGTATAACATGTCTATGCGTTGGCTTATGAATGTGACACGGTAGACCTGGTCTGCCATCTGGCTTCTCAGTTCAAACACCAAGTCTAGTTGTTCCGGGTGGAAGAAGGGAGGAGGGACATGCCACTGATCTGGTGTTGTCATGATAGGAGGTGGTGTAGGGACCTTTCCACCCTCCTTCGACATGCCACCCCCCACTGCCTCACCTATTTTCACCTGTGTTCCCTCCTCTGCTTTGTCCTACTGGTCCACTCCCGCGCTCCGTCGTTGTGCTCCTACATTCTTCCTGGGGTTGTCTTCTTTCTCTATGGATTTGAAAGGAGCATAGCTCGTTGAGAGTGTGTCATATTGAGAGGCCATATGGAGGCACTCCTACAAGAGCTCCTCCTCGACGAAGCATATATGAAATTCCTCCATTCTTGACTCCATGGTGTCGATACCTTGGTGAGTCGTTGTAATTGGTTGAGTGTCTTCCTCAAGGAAACTGGTTGGAGGCTGCCAATTCTTTGGCACCGTAAAGAGAAGAGACTTCGTAGGGAGCTGTATGGGCTCCTCTAGGATGGCCTCCACAAATTTCGTTGGAGGTGACTAGGCCATCCTTTCCCTGTCTTCCCAGTGAGCTATCTGTGTTCTTTGGGTGCAGGCAATTGAGAGCGCCCTCTCTAGCTGCTGCTGCTTCTTCTGTCTCACAGCCAAGATGTACCAGGTAGGGCCACAACGCGGCCTTACTCTCTCCCATGGAATCGAGAGAATGATGCTAATGGAGAGGTTGCAGGAGGTGTTGCAATGGCCGCACCCAAGCTCCAGACTACTATCTTGGTGTCGACCGAATGAAAAATGGAGAAATTTGATGTGCAACTGGATGATAACTGGGAGTTGCAAAGGGACGACTTCCATTATCACCTCCCTAGCATTGAATTTCTTGGTTGTCCAGCTGTTTGTGCGAGGGACAAGTCCCATGGCTTCTGGCTGGCAGTTATGGCTAGCTCCCATACTTAATAACGAGGGGATCGGAGCCGACCATCCTTATTTATGGCCTGGCCTGGCATGGTGCAACGTGGCACTTGAGTGTTGTGTGTCACCCCATCCGGGGTTGGGGAGTCCATTTCGGCTAAGTCTTGGCAACGGTTTGAGAGTTAAGAGCGAGGTGAAGTTTGGGCATTCCAGTGGATCTACTCGGTCATGGTAGCCACTCCTTTGTTTTCCAGGCAATATGAAAATTTGTTTGCGTCCCTTTTCACGTGAGAGGGGATGATGGTAAGGTTGGGTCGTAGGAGGGAGCCGAAGTCCTCCAAGAATCCTGAGAGTCTCCAACTCAGTGAGATTTACGGGGGGTGTTCTCCATGAAGGATTTTGGTTATGAGCTGGATGATGATTTGAGAATCCCCTTCCACAATGATCTTGTTGTAATGGTGATATTTTTCAACCTTGATTCCTCTTAGGAGGCTCTAGAGCTCAGTTGCGTTGTTTGTGTTGGAGCCCAGAAAGCCTGTGGCTAGGTGGAGGATTTCTCCATTTGAGTTTCTGAAGACTGTCCCGAAGCCAGCGGGGCTTGGATTTCCTTTTGAAGCCCCATCAAAATTTATTTTTATGAATCCAATTGGTGGGGAGGTCTAGTTGGTTGGGCTAATAGGGCGACATGTGACTATTTTAGAGGTGGGAGTGTCATCCAGACTGAGGTGCCAATTATGAAGTATAAACTGTTTAGCCGGACTACAATTTAAGTCCTCAATTTTCCATTGCTTTCTTTTGATCGTTTCTCGGATTAGCTTCATGATTATTTCCCAAGTTGAAGTGGGAGGTGAGGCCTTCGACTACAATATTATTTTATTCTGTTCCTTCCAGATCTGCCAGAGAGTGAAACCCAGAAGGAACTGCCAAATGCGAGCTAGTACTGGGTTCTGATAGGTGGGTGAGTCCCAATTTTCTATGGCGTCATTGATGCTATTTCATTTTCGATTGGAACGATGCATTAGTTGAGACCCCATATCCCAGATCGTTTGATTGTAGTGGCAATTTTTAAAAAGGTGTTCCATCGTTTCCTCTTGTTGTTGGCAAAGGGGGCAGATTGATGGGCCTATGAAACCCCTCTTTTTGAGATTGTCTTACGTAAGAATGTGGTTTTGAACTGTGAGCCAGAGGAAGATGGACACTTTGGGCCAGAGTGCGGAATTCCAGATCTTGCCCTAGATACTCTCCTTAGCGTGATCCTGATAGTTCCCTTGTAGGTAGTAGGCTTCTTTGATCGAAAAGTTGTTTGTTGTAGACTGCCCCCATCTGAGAATGTCCAGGCCTACCCTGGTAGGGATTTTCCTATGGTTTGCGCAAGATTTCTAGGCTTGGAGATATGTTTCCCCGAGGAGGTGTAGTTTCAAGTGTGTTGTCTTCCAATTGCGCCATGGTAGGTTCCTATCAGAGATTCTCCAAAGATCCTTAACCCATATAAAGATGTCAGGTTGCAGTGCATGACGAAGGGGGTTGAGCTCTTCTACTGTGGCTAGAGGCGTTTGTTGCTGCCATGAATCCTGCCAGAACAGTGCACTTTCCCTGTCCTTGATCTCCCAGAAAGCATGTTTCTAAACTAAATGTCTGTTGATTCATGCGGTGTTCTAGATATTGGATCCCTGAATCTGGTCATTGAATCTGATAAGTTGACCTGCTTGGGTGGTCAGGGCATACTTCTGTTTCTAGATTTGTGCCCAGAGTTCTGTAGGGTGCTTAAGCCATCGCCACCACAATTTGGCTCCTATAAATTGATTAATTTTTCTTGGGTCACAGAGCCCTAATTCACCTAGAGCTTTAGGTTTGCAAAGCTTATCCCAGCCCACTAAAGCCCACTTTGTATCAGGTTAGTGTCCATGCCATAAGAAGATGTGTTGTATGTTTTTGATGGCTCGAATGGCAGACTTAGGTGCTTTTAGGGCTATGAACAGGTAGGTGGGCAGGGCTTGCAGGATTGAATTGAGGAGCACCATTCGAGATGCAATGTTAAGAGGTTTGAAGGTCCAGTTGTTGAGTCTAGTGGATATGGAGAGAAGCAGACTTTCCCAGGAGATGGAGCATGTAGGCGCCCCTGTGATGGGTATGCTGAGATAATTGGATGGAAGGGAGATATTGGGTATGCCTAGGAGGCGGGAGATATGATTTTGGACAGCTACCGACGTGTTGAAGAAGTAGAGTTTAGATTTGTCAAGGTTGAGGGCCATCCCTGATGCATCCGAAAAATTAGTGAGAATGGAGTTGAGTTTGGTGGCCTCTCAAGATTTAGGGGTGTTCAATAGGAGGGTGTCGTCAACAAACTGGTTGTGCGAGGGGGATGGTTGTATGTTGTGCAGGGGGATGCCTTTGAGGTTACCTTTCAGGATCGAGGCTTTGAGGTAGCATCCCAGCCCTTTCGCCATTAAAAAAAAGAGGAAGGGAGAGAGGGGCTCTCCCTGACAGATTCCTCTAGAAGGGGAAAAGGGTTGTGAGGGCACTCCATTGACCAGTATGGAGAAAAAGGATGAAGAGGTGAGATTCAAGATCCAATTGACCCAGTTTCTGTCAAAACTGAAGGATTCTAGCATGGATTGCATGTACTGCTAATTGATTTTGTCAAAGGATTTTGAAAGGTCAGGTTTAATAAGAATACATGGGATCTTGGTCATCTTCAGTGGGTGGATGACCTCGTGAGCGAGGATGACACTATCCATGATTTAGCTGCCTTCCATGTAGCCTACTTGTTCCTTGGATATGAAAAAGGTTAGGATTGGCTTGAGACGAGTGGTTATAACCTTGGTGATGATTTTGTAGATGATGTTGCATAGGGAAATCGGTCTGTACTATTTGGGGTGAGTGACTCTCTCCTCTTTTGGGATAAGGGTGAGAAGGTAGCATTGAGGGCCGATAAGACTTGTCCTGAGGTTCTAGATTCTTCCACCACCTGCCAAACCTCTTCCCTAATCATGTCCCAGCAGTGATGAAAGAAGTCTTTGGTGAAGCCGTCTAGGCCTGGCACTTTTCCTGGGGGAATTTATTTGACTGCGTGGTCCACTTCTTCTTAAGTGATGGGCCTTATTTTGCTTTGGAGTCACCAGGGAGGGTATGTGATTGGTTATTTTCTCGATTGTTGTTGCCCTATCATCATTGGTTTCTGTTAGAAGGTCTTTAGTAGTTGTTTAGATCCTTGGAAATTTGGTTGTGCTCTCGTAAGGGGTTACTGTGAGCGTCCTCCAGATGAGTTATCATGTTTATGTATCTTCGATGCACCATTGATCTGTGGAAGAGATTGGTGTTCCTCTCGCCCTCTTTGAGCCATTGCACCCTGTATTTCTAACGCCATAGGATTTCTTCCTACTTTTTTTGTTCTTATAATTTTGTCTGAAGATCCTCCTCTTCCTTCATTAGTTTTGTGCTCTTGATTCCTGAGATGAAGGTCTTTTGCAAAGTTTCCATCATGTTCTCGATTTCCTACATTCTTTTGAAAAATATTCCCAAAGGTGGTTTTATTCCACAACTTCAGATGTTGCTTGAAAATTTTGAGACGCTGCTGAAATTTGTACATGCAGGTACCATGTTCTATTTCTGCCTAGTTCCACCAGGACTTTGCTAATCGATGAAAGTCAGGGTGGAAGAGCCAAAATTTCTCAAATCTGAATGGTTTGAGTTTTGGCATCGCTCCTGCATCTAGGCAGAGTGAGAAGGGATAGTGGTCTGAGCCTGTTCTTGGAAGAATATTGGCCTCTATTGTAGGGTCCTCCACCAGTAGGGCTTCCGCGACGAGGAAGCGATCTAGTCAGAAAACAACCTACTAATTTCCAGATCTTCGATTGGACCAAGTGAAGATGTCATTTCGGGCTTCTATGTCTACTAAATTTAACTGATCAATGAGAGCTCTGAACTTACCACTGTTTTTCTCCAGCCGTTTGGTACCGTCAGTTTTCTCCTCCAGAGTGAGGATAATATTGAAGTCGCCTCCCAACATCCAGTTGGGCATGCTCAATAGTGGTCGGATGGAATTTGTCTGCTTCAGGAAGCTCTCTTTGTCCTGTGGGCTTTGGGGTCTGTAGACATTTGTGATAGCCCCTTCCTTGGTCGATCCTATGACTGTGAAGTGTGTTGTTATCATACCTAAAATAGAGAAGGGCTGGTTCATTATGACAGTCGTGGGGTTCCATAAAATTTCTAAGCCTCCTGACGTGCCAAAGGATTCGGTGTGGATGGAGTCACACCCTCTCCAACAATGGTGACAGATAGTTTCTGCTTCTACTCCAACACACTTTGTCTCTTATAGAAGGAGAACATATGAATCTTCTGCACATATACAGTCTCGAAGAGTCCTCTACTTGGATCTTGTGTTGAGTCCTCTGATATTCCAGGTTATGATCTTCATCACGATGATTGGGGAGGTGGGTGGAGGTAACCCTTCGAGAGCCTATCGACCTGGCCTGATTTGATCATGAAGTTCCCTACCTCTTTGATTAGATGGTGGGTAGATTTGCGTCCCCATATTTTTCTTTCTCGTGGAGCACACTTTGAGTCTGTGCTTGGATCTGTAGCTATGCCTAGTCGTGTTGTGGAATCTAAAAAAAAATTATGAAATTTTCTGAGTTGTTCTACAGGGATGGTTTGCAGATCCTTTCGATTGAAGGCTTCCTATAGCTTTTCGAGATCTATGTCCGCCAATTCTTGTTCTTCCAATTGCATGAGGGTGTCCCCATTTCCCCCCATTTTTTCTCCTTGGCGATCTTCTTTTCTTTGGGTAGCTGGGTGCGTGGCCTGACCTTTTCCTTTCTCTTGGATTTTCTGTTTATGGGGATCTTGGATCTCGTCTTCTTCCGGTAGCTGATTCAAGATATCATAGGAGTTCTTGGTGGTTATCTTTGGAGAGTTGTCTAGATTCTGATTCCTTGGTGGGTTCCTTTTCCGTCCTGGCACTTGGTGAAGTCGTCTTTTTATTTGTTCTCTCCAAATTTGGGGGCTTGGGCATTCAGGGGGTAGTCTCGAAAGAGGTGGCCATGATCATGAAATTTTCTGCAGCGAAAGAGGATTTGTTCATAGTTAATAGTTTGGTTCCAATCCTCATCCTTATATTCCAGGGTTACTGAACCTGGTAGTGATTTTGATATGTCCATGTATACATAGATCCCGGCATAGGAGGTGTATTTTCTTTGTTTTGTGGCATCCGATGATTTGACATATCATCCCACAGTATTTCCTATTCCCATAAGTATCTCCTCCAGCCAAAAATCATGTGGCAAGGAATAGATCCTAATCCAGACTGGGGCCATTGTAAAGTCTTCCTTTTATGGACGGAAGTGGTTAGTCTAGAATCCCAGGAATAGCCCTGCCAAGTTGTAGAAGTACGACCCACTGTCGAAGATTTTGTCGTTGTCTTCTAGGTTGTAAAGGATAATCGTGAAGAACCCTTTGGAGCTGAGTTGAATATTGTAGTCTCCCTTAGGGTTCCACCAATATTTAATCCATCGTGTTAGATCCTATTCATATGGCTAGAGTCCCAAGAACTTGCCAATTAAGGCGTGTTCTCTCATAAACTGGGTGTGTCTGCCTACCCTTGTTGAGTTGATGAGATATCTGAGGGTTTTTTCTGAATGGGGAATGCATTTCTCGGGTTCCCATCCACGAGATGCCTTTGTATGAGATGTTCTTGACTCCACATCAATTTCTTTCCTGAGTCCTTGCTCTCTGGTCAGGAGCTTCTCTCTCATGTGCAGCGGAGGCTCAAAGGTGGGTCATTTGGCTCTTTTTCCCACTCTATCATTGGCCATTACATTGTTGTACAAGGGGGGGAACCCCCCTTTGTATTCATCCTGCCCACTCAGTCGCAGGGATTCTGATCATAACGGTGCAGATCATGCAACAGGTACAACTACAGGTTGGTCAGAGCATGCAGAGATTCGTAGAGGGGTCGCTACGGAGCACTAGTTAGATCTCATATTTATTATCATTAGCTTAGTTCTCAAATTTATGGAAATAATTGAAATTAAAAAATGAAATAACAAGCAAATGAACACAAGATGTATCCTGGGAAACCAAAAATGGGTGAAAACTCATCTAGAAGGTGAGGCCTATGCTCTACTGTTTTGTCTTCAATGATGAAATAAATGTACAAAGAAAGGGTCACTCACTATTGAGTTTCCTTTGACATTGTGACCTGAATGGTTGATACAAAATATTCTACCTCGTCTATTATGCTCCCAAACCACACTCCTAGACGCTATGATAAACTATGGAACAAGTACAATGCTAATATAATGTACCTGCCTCTCTTCCTAGGATCTCAATATTTAACATAATTTGATAGTTCTTTAGAGTTAGGGTTTTTGCATCCCCAACCCTCTATTAGTGTTAAGGTTTTGGACCATCTAGAATCTTCTTGAAATTCCACACATGACTAATCCCACATGCATGAGTAATGGGGGCTAACTTGGCATCAACTCATTACCATAGTGCTTAACAAGGTAGGTCAAATTGCGAGAGGAATAACTTCCACATACGAACTCTGATGGAGGTGATTTTCACATAGTTGCAAAGATATCAACATGTATAATATAATTGAGGGGATATGAGCTATGATCACAAATTTTTGACCCAAAAAAATGTTTCTTGAAGCCTCACAATGGCTTTGGAAGGTACCAAACCCCAAATCTCCAAACTAGGACTGTTATAGCAATTTGTTCCACACCCTATGCATCATGCTTTGGTGGCATACCTTTCCCTTTGCGGACTCAATTTCCCCATTTTTCTCAGTTAAAAGTAAAAATTTCAAATTTTTGTACATATATGCGAGCGACAGTGGTACAACATGCATATACGCAGGTTGCTCCATTAAAACCCGCGTGCATTGGGTTTTCTTCTCAAAATTAAAAATATTCCGGATTTTCCATGCCAAGTTACGAGATACATGAACCTTGGCCTTTCATGTGCTGGAAATGCTCCGATTCGACCCTTCAATTCCCTTTGAAGGTTATAAATTGAGCCATATACAAGCCTTGGGGGAGAAAAAAAAGTAGAGATAAAGTACACTTTGGAGAAATTTTGCCTCATATTATATCCTTGAGTCTGCATCCCTTAGTCCTTTAAGTATGAACTTTCCTCATGTTCAACACCCAAGCTCTTTCTATCCCATGAAGGAGGAACCCAATTACTCCTAGAACTTGTGAGCCTGCCTTGCGGAGGATTAAAGTGGTGAAGGTCCAAGTGGAGGGACTTAGTTTATCAATTTCATCGACTTGCTGATACATGAGGTTGTCACCTATGTACTCCTACTAATTATTTTAATAGAAATACTCTTTTATCTTCCAATTATATGTTGCAAATGTTTATATTATTTTCCATGGGTAAATTTGTAACATATCAATTTTTCCTCACAAGCTGTCCAATCAATGATGATGCCTTTACAACCTTTCATGAATTAGTTAAGAGGGGGATATTATCCTACCGGGTAGGGCCATGGTGTCTACCAAAACTCTCCTCGACCCACAATCTCTCAAAGTCCGTATTTCCTAGGAGCACGGTCTTAGACGCTGCAACCAAGGCTCCCTTTTCTGGCCACACTACATTTGACAGATCTGTCAATATTAATAAACGAAACCGTGTGTCATGATCCATAATGGCTCGTAGTTTATGCCAAGCTTCCCTCACACTTTCTGAAATTTGAGGGTTAGAGTGGTGAGGATCCAAGAGATCATGTTACTACTTTTCACTTATGGTGCTCATCGAACTGTCTTAATGACGACTAGGTCTGTTTGAGACAATTTCAATGCACCCTTATGGGGGTTGCTATGAAATGGTACATCGAGTTACGATGGGGAACATACCAAATTTTTCATGAGTTGGACTTAGTTTTTCTCAACTAATTTCAATTTTTGGTTCGTTATGACCCCAATACCAATCTTTTATCGACTTTCCATTAGGACAAAGCCACCCACATCTCAGATCACATTCAAGAGTGGCGTAGAATAAAAAGGTTGATTAAAGTTAAAATTCCTCCAGAGTTTCTATTGGATTGGTTCCTTAAGTCCCTATTTCCATATATTTCAACGAATGTTTCTACATCTGGGGTAACGATTGAGGAAGAGGCCAAATTTAAAGCCCAACAATTAGATATTATATACGCTCAATCTGGGATACCCTATGAAATATTTCCTAACGCAACAAGGTTGAGTAATGATCCTAGATCAAAGCCTAGGATCCATGCCGATGGAATTATAGGCTCAAAAAATTCCAAGTTTGTAGACCAGGTGAAAAATCAGATGAAAAATTTGTCTCTCAACTAGTCTGAGGACTATTGACTCTTTGATGATTTTAGTACTTTATGTTGATGATATTTTGATCACCGGTAGATCTGCTTTAGCCATTGCTGCACGGTCAAAGATATTTTGCATGACATGTTCTCTATGACGGATATGGGTCCACTTCATTTCTTTCTTGGTCTTGCGATTAGTCACGATGCTTCATGCATCAAACTTTCTTAGGATAAGTATGTCAAGATATTCTAGATAGATTCCACATGACATACTTTAAGTTTTCACCTACACCCTTCTTATCTGGGATCAGAATTGAGGATGACAGGGATACACCATTAGTGGATAACACTTTGTATCAACAGTTGGTGGGGAGTCTTTTGTATCTCACCCACACATGTCCGGATATATCATATGCAGTAGGAGCAGTTTCTAGATACATGCAGGAGCCCCATGATTTGCACTGGAAGGATGCCAAGTGGATCCTCATATATGTTCAGGGTACCATGAGTTCTTGGCATGAGAGCCTGCATGTGGTGTAATGGCATGAGCGCTTGGTTTATATAGGTGAGATTGAGGGGGAGGGGGGGTGGTCGAACCCTACCTAACCCTCTATATGCCTAGATGGAAATTAACACAAACTTTAATATATTATTTTGGAAGGATTTAACAAACAACATCGTTGTCACAACAATTAGTTGTTTAGTTGTGGTTCATTTGCATATATGGGTAGAGGTTTTGAGGTCGAACCCATATACCTTCCCCCATATGGAATTTGTTATAACAACCAACTTTAAATAATATATTCCCCGCTAATTGTCACAAGTCATGCACGTGGCCTATTGGTTATGTCATTGTAATATACACCATAGTTCTTGGGTTCGATCCTCGTCAAGCCTCAAACAACTTTTGATACACTTAGCCAATATTGGCCAAGTGGGAGGTGCTATGTGCCACCTTATGATTGGTCCACATCATCACCACGTATCCTACACAATCACCTACTCTACTTGCATGCCACGTCACCACTGTACCTTCCACATGTCGTCCGTACTTCCACCTGTCAACCTTGTGTATTGCCAATTGTCACCCTTTTGTACTGCCACATGTAAACCTTTTAGTGATGCCACATGGAATCCATACAGTGTCCAGACAATTCGCATGTCATCCTACCAAGTGTCCATCTGTGATTCTACCACATCATCTAACCGTACCATTCTTACTACCATGTGGCAGCCCGTGGAGATTCCATGTGGCACCCCCTTTTTCCCTTTTGCCTATTTTTTTTCTGGAACTTCAAAAGGCCTTAACTTCCTTATATGATGTCTGTTTGAGTCTATTCAAATTGCATTGAAAATATCTCATCGATCTCTACACAATGAATTCATTTCCATCAATATTCGAGTCTGTCAAGTTTTTAGCATTCTAGATCCTCCAAGATTAGGTATGACTTAAAATTGCTTCTTCTTGATTAAGAGTTCATCTTCCTCGGAGGTAAGAAACCATGTTAATGGCCCGAGAGGTAGAGGCATCTAGAAGGAGTGAAAGTCTACTCCCTTATGGACAATCAATGGGTTATTCCTCGTGATGTGGTTTTTCTTGAATAACTTGATGAGTCAACTTGCATTTATGAATAAGTTATTCCAGGTGGCATGATTTTCTTTGAATAATGGTTATGAGTCAGCCTACATTGAAATATAATAACCAATTATGGTTTTCCCATTGCTAATTAAAAGCTAAATTATGATAGGTTTTTCCACAATGTGAAAAAAAAGTACTCACCCTCGCCTAAACCTAACCCAACTTCCCTTCCAATACGAGAGGAAAAGAAATAGCTTGTGAGATCGTTTTTTAATAAGAGAGAAGTTGCCTATGGAGACGACGATGAAGAAAGTAGTATACACTAGTCCTCTTCTTATGGCTTTATTTGTCACTATTTCATGCCAACTAGGTCTCCATATTCATCACATTATTATGAATATTATTCAACTAGGTATCCATATTCATCACATTATTATAAATATTATTATTGTGTTGTGGTTTATGCATGTTTGTTTCTTTTCTGATAAAACAAACATTTTGGAAGTAGCACTAAAATGTTAACTTATTCACTCAGGAGGCAACTAAAAACACATCAACAAATAGTGAGAAGGAAGGCATCGTCCCCATCCTTGATACTTTTGGTAAGTTACAATTTATCTTGGATCTATATCCTTTGAGATGTTCAATGGGTGTATATTCCAAGATATACAACTATTAATACTGGGGCTAGGTCCAAGTTTATGGTGAAGTGAAACACACTAGTGCCAAAGAATTCATCACCTTGTTCATTTCTTACACCATGGCCAAGAGAATGCCCCCTCAGTAGGCTAATCCCATACAACAAGAGGCATGGTTATTTTACTTCCTCTAATAATTTTGATTTTTCAAATGCCCATGAAAGAAAAATCATTGGCCAATCTAAAAAAGATATAATTTAATTGTTGATATTGAAATAATTCATAACTTGAATATTTTAAAAATAATTGAATAATATTGAAACTTTATAACAACAGATTACAAGATTGTACACAGGTTTTTATTCTGGGTTAAGATTGTTGGTTTGGAGAATTGATGTTGCTAACAACAACATTGAACTGTATTGTATATTAAGATCAAATTATTAGTTACAGAGAAGTAGCATTAGAATAACTGACCAACTACCTATAATTCCACACAAATTAATAAGAGGGTGGATGCAATTACATTATTTTAACACTCCCCCTTAATTACATCCTCTAACAACGTTAACTAGAACTATCACCAGCTTCCCTTGGACTAAGATTTCTTCACTATGGGCTCCCTTGGAGTAAGATTTATTCACTATGAGATTGATCTTTGATGGTTCATCAATACATTATACTTCCCCTTAATCATAACTTGGTCCTAACCATCTCACATTCTAAGTCTATTGCATCTTGCATTCACCCCCTTAATTGAAGATTCAACTTCTCTGATTCAACATCAAGCTAGCATACAAGTACACCTGCCACCCTCATACATACCAAGTGGTTCATTTCACAACTTGATGTCACATCCTCTCTATGCATGAGAGGAATACACCACATGCTACGACACTACCTCTATGACTGAATAACAAGGCTTATAACAAACCTGGGGAAATCAACTTTCCTATGGCTAGACTTTTACAACTACGACCAAAACTCTCTAGGGTGTCGGGTACAACCAATCATTCACCCTCTCATTACAACATTTCATCACTTGGGATGCCATCTTTCTCCGTTGATCTCTTGCCAATGCCTTATCTCCATCGCTTCATAGTGGATTCTTATATTCGTTGGTGACTCTTAAATATTACCATGATTTT
>JZKD02S1666175.1:182346-194782 GCA_000966675.3 Picea glauca | reverse complement strand
TTTTGGATTTCTGGCTTCTAGCTAGAGGGCCCATCTCTTGGGGGTTTTGAGGGTTTTGACTTAACAAACCCTAGAGGATGATTCGGTGGTGAAAGATTCCACCTAGCTTGTCCCAGGATTGGTCTCGGAGATGCAATACTCTCCCACACCATTCTATCTCGGTTCTACATTAGTGCAGGAGGGTTCTACACAACCACAGGCACAGGAAGAGAAGGAGGGCACACCATTGGGGGTTTCCAGCAAGGGGNGAGATTCGTTGTAGGAGATTGGCAGGGCTTTTGGAGATTCTATCACTTGGGTTTTCATTGCAGGGCCTTGGAAATCAAATGTAGTCCATTCATGAGGAGGTTCAGGTGCTATTTGATTTATTAGATGCATGGGACGAATTGGAGGAGAGGAGCAAACTTCAAAAATTGGTTTCAGTCATTTTCTAGCTCAGATCTTCACCATTTTGCTTGGGACTTCACCAGGGAGGTAACCAAGCTCCGATCTATCATTTTGGAGAGTTTCAGGAGGTTTGGAGGCCTCATTCATCCAGGCCTAATTATTAGGGTTTCCGCCATCCAGGGGGGTGCACCATTCAGTGGAGGAGTTTAATATCTATAGGGTTTGAGGGTGGATTTGGAGATTTGGACACCTGGGTTGTCCTTACAATTGCTCAATCTGTCAGTTGGTATATTCACTAGGGTGCTTGGACACTTTTGGTAGTAGGGCCGAATTGTTGAGGAGTTTCAACATTCCAACAAGATGTGGCATCATCTAGTTAGAGTTTCTGCACTTCATACGGCCATATCTACCTTGGTATTGGTCTTCATCTCTTATCTAGCCTTTGGAGGATTATTTTGTATTGTCGGGAGTTTTTTGTAGCAGCTCATACTTCTATCTTAGAGCCATCCGTTGAGCATTTTAGATCGACATCTTCATTATAGCAGGTTCCTCTATTCATGAATAAAAGCATATTTGAGATGTTTTGGCTTGTCTATCATATTGCATATGGTTGAGGTATGTTCCATGGTTGTCTCTTCTTGTTTATATCTGCAATACACATATATAACATATCAGTAAACCCTAAGGCCGAAATCAAGAGGCCATTCAACAAGTAAACACATCTGAAACAAGTAAGACTAGCAAAGTGTTTGACGAAATACCACATCCAATAAAAGTTTAAAAAGACACCAAAACCATGATGATCCTAGCATAATGTCTGGGATCATTACCGTGGTATCAGAGCTTATATTTCTACCAGCTAGTGGGAATTAACACATCCATACAGAGACATAAGGAGAGATGGATAGGATGTGCCTTGAGATATCATGTTTGGAAATCATCTATCATGGCCTTAGCGAGGAAACTAGGGCTATAATAACCTCCCACAGTATGCATCCTATAGAAATCCCCATTGGAGCGAAGAGGATATTTTACATGGGATCATCATAGCAGATAGAAAGAGAAAACAAGCAGCTAGATGGTGGGAAGAACAGAGAGACCCCACGCCCATCAGAAACACACAACCTTGCCACTATTGCAAGGGGTCGTGGGAACCGGATCATAGGTGCAAGGGTAAGGATGAAAAGCACACTATTAAGGCACACTATGACAATGATGATGAGATGTGTGAGGATGGAGCGATAGATGCTGATTTGGGACAGTCTGATGATGACAGGATGATAGCACCAGTGTCTCAACAGACATGCCACATACCATTGATGACCTTACGCCTCAGCAGAGTGGTGACACTAGTGAGGAGTCACACATGTTAGCACCACAGATGATGAGCTTCCTATGATGGCTGTGACATAGATGTCATCCTTCCAGACACCCATGATAGCCATGTCACATGAGGAGGTCAATTGCATGTCAGATAGGGTTGATGAGCCTTGTGTGAGGGATGCACACCACAGACATGTAGATCCATCGATCCAGGAGGAGATACAAGGAGTACAGATAGGGGACCTTACACATACAGATCAGCCTGAGGAGATTGAGTCACAACTATTGGAGACTCCATTAGTTGAGCAGATTGCAGAGGCTGACAGGTTGATGGAGAACTTACTTCCAGGATCGCCCTGCATTGATGAGGATGCACTCTTTAGTATTTAGGATGACCATAGCATGTATATGGATACAACTATATGGGATCCAGGCACAGAGGATAGTAGCAGGTTGAGTGCACAGGAGGATACGACTACTCATACAGGGTACAGTGTGATTCAGGGGGAGATAACATCTAGTGATGGGGTGTAGTGGCATACAGGAGTACCTAACAGCACAGTAGACAGTGGACAATTCAACACGTCATCTTATGCAAAGGGTGGTTTTGGGGATTCCAGAGTTGACACTAGCAGTGAGGGGTATGAGATGACACCTTAGCATGACCATGATTAGGAGTCACACCACTTAGCAGCACAATTGAGAGTTAGTGAGGCTATGATCATGGCAGCCACTAGACGTATTGATGACATGCATGCCGTGATGGCAGATTATTGCTGGAGAGCATCAGTGGCACATGGTAGTTAAGATGAGGGGATTTCCATGGATGATTTTCATTCTCTCAGGGAGAGAGTATCTATGATGAGGACCGACTACCATCAGTTGTTGGCTGACAGAGATTACCTATTGAGGGTTGGTGATATGTATCATGAGGCTCTGAGGGAGAAGGAGTTGGAGATGGTCCAACTCACTCAGGAGTTGGAGAGCACTCGAGGATTCTCGAGAGGCACACAGACAACCCTTCAAGAATTGGAGTCTAGATCAGATGAGTCTCTTGAGGAGATTTGTCAGAGATCCACTTCATCTGTCTTAGTGGACACTCAGATGTATCAGTCAGTCACATTGATAGAGGATGTTGGTGATCTAGAAGAGGAGCACAGTTGATGGAGGACACTTCCATTTGTGTTTCGAGAGCAGTTGACCTCCATGTAGAGGTTGATCCAGCAACATGCCCAGGATCTATGATACAACAGGAGTCTACATGAGATGACATGAGTATGCCAAAGCATACGGTGATGAGGGATAGCTCACAGAGTCATGCCAAGATGTATGGTGGCATTCAAAGGGGTATAGTACCTTGCAGGGAGGAGAAACACTTAGGGGAGTATGCAGATGTCACTCCTCTGTAGTAGCACATAGTTATGGGAGATCACTTTCACCATTTCAGCAGTTGCATGGGAGATGAGAGATGGAGGTTGGTTGACTAGAAGTCAGAGGAGTTACTTCCATTTGTACTAAATGATTGGGATTCGGTGATGACCACAGGAGAAAATTTATCATGGATATCGATGGATGAGATTCTGGTCGAATCCTTGGGATTGACCAAAGCATGTGACTCCTTCCAGTCCTACAGTCAGCTACAGATATGCCTATTATCTTTTTTCGACACATTTATCATTGACAATAGCATGAGGAGGATAGAAGATGAGCACCGAGGGCTTCTGACAGTGATCAGTCTCACACAAGAGCAGTTAGACGATATTGGAAGTGATAAACTTCCAAGTTTGCCATGGGATCTGAGAGTTCATTGGGTGAGATGGATGTTTCACTACATGATGACCCAGGTTGTGCCCAAGAGCCACACACTCCAGCAGGGGTCGGTCTGGAGTCGACCTGTAGGGATTTGTCCGATAGAGTGAGGCAACTTGTCACTCTTGATCATCATGATCAAACGTGGAGATGGGTGGATAGGTACTTCTTCTGCAGAGATGCCTTTATAGATATAGTTTCTAGACAACAGGTCCGGTGGTCACAGGTATTTCATCTTGAGGATCCAGGAGAGGAGGATCCAATATGTATGTAGGGGACAGACAGTCGTGGTCAGAGTAGTGCAGGGCCATCATGGTGATCTTCGACAGAGGTTAGCATGGGACCCAGGGATTGCAGGGTTGATCATTTCACTGACTGACAAGGGCGAGTGGACCTTTGCAGGGGAAAGTTGTTCTAACTTTCCATTTAGCTTTAGTGTTGAGGGGAGCACAACGCTTAAGGGTGTCTCACGGAGGTCTTGCAGTACCTCATTCTGGCATCAACATGTGCAGTTGATGGAGGTCGTGTGGATCTTGGTAGAGATTTGGAGGATGGACTCATTCTGAGATGAGGTCATGTGTCATGTACAAGAGGTTCATAGGGTTGATATCTTTCAGGGCTATGCTTTGCAGAGTATTGCAGTTCACTTCCTGATATGGGATCCATGGGGTGGAGTGAACTATTGTTCATCTTTCGATGGGTTCTACTGTGTATCCCATAGGTGGACATGGGATCCTGGTATTTTATTTGAGTGGATTTGGTTATTGCTTGAGGACAAGCAATTTTCTAGCAGGGAGGACTATAATGTCCCTACTTTGGGACATCATCATAGTGCAGAGGTTTATGATGACCAGAGTAGCCAGATGGGTGTTATAGCGAGTACAAGGATTATTGAGAGGCATTGTGTGGTCCAGCTTGCATTTCTCTTCATATCTCATCATTATGAGCCATTCCGCATAGATTGGCTTTAGTTCTGTTACATTCCGATGATTTCCACGATTTTGAGTATTTTGAGCTATAAGTCAATTAAATTCACTTAAGAGGTCATTTTGGGCACATTACTTGGAGGAACCTCTCAATGTAATAGCTCATTGGAATTGGGAGGAGCAACACTACAGGATGGGATGGCTAGAAGTGACTTTCAGTGGCCAGGAAAGCCACAAGGAGAGATAAGGCACTTTTCGGAGGTAAAACGGTTAATTAATTAATTAAAGTGATTTAATTAATTAATTAAATATTAATAGAATGAAAGTCACTTTGGAGGGACAAAGTGAGCCAAAAAGTATAAAGGAAAGGCAAGGGCCTCTTCTCATTCATTCATGTTTATCTTTTGGATTTCTGGCTTCTAGCTAGAGGGCCCATCTCTTGGGGGTTTTGAGGGTTTTGACTTAACAAACCCTAGAGAATGATTCGGTGGTGAAAGATTCCACCTAGCTTGTCCCAAGCTTGGTCTCAGAGATGCAATACTCTCCCACACCATTTTAGCTCAGTTTTACATCAGTGTAGGAGGGTTCTACACAGCCACAGGCACAGGAAGAGAAGGAGGGCGCACCATTGGGGGTTTCCAGCAAGGGGGGCACACCATCCTTGGAGAGAGATTCATTGTAGGAGATTGGCAGGGCTTTTAGAGATTCTATCACTTGGGTTTTCATTGCAGGGCCTTGGACATCAAATCTAGTCCATTCATGAGGAGTTTCAGGTGTTATTTGATTTATTAGATGCATGGGACGAATTGGAGGAGAGGAGCAAACTTTAGAAATTTGTTTCAGTCATTTGCTAGCTCAGATCTTCACCATTTCCCTTGGGACTTCACCGGGGAGGTAACCAAGCTCCGATCTATCATTTTGGAGATTTTTAGGAGGTTTGGAGGCCTCATTCATCCAGGCTCATCCAAGGGGGCGCACCATTCAGTGGAGGAGTTTCAGATCTATAGGGTTTGAGGGTGGATTTGGAGATTTGGACACCTGGGTTGTCCTTATAGTTGCTCGATCCATCAGTTGGCATATTCACTAGGGTGATTAGACACTTTTGGCAGTAGGGTCGAATTGTTGAGGAGCTTCAGCATTCCAGCAGGACGTGGCATCATCCAGTTAGAGTTTCTGCACTTCATACGGCCAGATCTACCTTGGTATTGGTCTTCATCTCTTATCCAGCCTTTGGAGGCTTATTTTGTATTGTTGGGAGATTTTTGTAGTAGCTCATACTTCTATCTTGGAGCCATCTATTGAGCATTCCAGATCAACATCTTCATTATAGCAGGTTCTTCTATTCATGAATAAAAGCATATTTGAGATGTTTTGGCTTGTCTATCATATTGTATATGGTTGAGGTATGTTCCATGGTTGTCTCTTCTTGTTTATGGCTGCAATACACATATATAACATATCAATAAACCCTAAGGCCGAAATCAAGAGGCCATTCAACAAGTAAACACATCTAAAACAAGTAAGACCAACAAAGTGTTTGACGAAATACCACAACCAATAAAAGTTTAAAAAGACACCAAAACTGTGATGATCCTATCATAATGGCTTGGGATCATTACATCTTTCTTGTAAATCCTTTCTTACTTGGTGTTTTTATCTTTGCAATTGCTTATGTAGGAGGGTTCTAACACGCTCAGAAATCACTTACCGAAAAAAACTCTCCTATTCGAGTGAAGGACTACTCAGGCATGATATTTATTGTTTTTTCACACCAATTCAATCCAAACCAATTCAACCTATGTGAGGCCACCAAAGAAAGATTGATCTAATGTGACCATGCTATTTTCTTGGCTTTACATGGCCTTTTAAATAAGATTAAAATAAAACACTTCTTCTTATTTCATGACTTCTTGTCCTTGGGTGCTTTCTTGTGTTCTTGCAGATTATACGCTTCATGGATTCTTCTCCTTGGGTTCTTTCTTTCACATTGTACCTTCTTCACAACTTCTTATCAACGATCCTTTGCTCTATCGCCCTTGTCTCCTTACAAGATACTTTGCTTCTTCCTTGTCTTCCTTAATCGCCCTGCGCATGATCTGCCAATCATCTCTTCTGGCGAACCTTTCTTTCTTTATTGGTGTTTTACTCCTGAGAGACGCAACCCCTTCTTAGCGATTTGTCAACGCAAATGCTCGAGACTTTCTTGACTTTGACATGATCCCTTTGAATATGGACCCTTCAAGGATTCTTCAAGTTTTCTCCTTGCAACACAAGATCCACCCTTTCTTAGCAATCTTTTCTCACCCTTAACTTTATTGCTTCACGACCCCTAGGCACCTGAGCCCTCTCGTGAAGAATTCAGGCCCAAATCCACTCTGATACCAATTATTAGTTTGGAGAAATGATGTAGCTAACAACACCATCAAACTGTACTATTAATTATAAAAAAGTTATGTTTGTATAACTCACCAACTACTTGTAACAAGTTATGTTTGTATAACTAACCAAGTACCCGTAACAAGTTACACGAGAGAAATGTAATTACATCATTCTAACAAAAATTATATAAAAACATTTATTTTTCCTAATTTGGAAGGTTAAGACCATTATCTTTACTTTACTTTTATATAGAACGTTGGAGAATGTTTAATATATTATAAAGTATATATGCATTTTTATAAGTTAACATTTAAATAATGTGTATCGTACTCCTCAAAACTATTATATTATTATCGTAGCTAAGGTAACGTGGAGGTTTTGGTCTTTATACACATCTCCTTTACATGCTTGTTTTATTTATAGGTGCCACTCCCAAATAGAGAGCACAACAGATACAACAGATTGGTAAATAATGTACTTTATTAGAAGGACACAAAGAAAGAAGAATATAATAGTGCATTGAGGGATAAGAATGAAGGACACATAGAATAATATAATAATGCATTGAGTGAGTAGCTATGGTTTTCCCCTTTTTCATTTAGCTTTCAAAGCAGGTATGTATTCTCCCTTAAACAAATAGGTTAAGGTTATTTATAAACAACTAGGTTAAGGTTATTTTATTTCATGTTTTTTTTTTTTTTTTCCTTCAAAAAGTGATCTTTATTGTCTTTTCACCCTAACGTTTCAAGTATTATTTTTCATGTTTATTGTTTTTTAATCATATTAAACTTCTCAAAAATATGAATTTATTCATTTGTAATATTTATTTAGAATTATAAAATACTTTATTGTTTTTTAATCATATTAAACTTTTCAAAAGTATGAATTTACTCATTTGTGATATTTATTTAAAATTATAAAATAAAATTGTAATACTTTTTATGGTTAATTTTTTTTTATCATATCTAACTTTGTAAATAATCTTTTTGTCTAATCTTTATTATTTTATATTTCAACTATGAACTCACTCGAGAGTAAAATTTCTATTAGTTTAATTTGCAATTTTTATTTAAAATTATAAAATGGATTTGAAACATCTTCAATGTTTATTCTCTATTTAGAATTATAAAGTTACAATATTTTTAATATTTATTGAATTTTGAGTTTAATCTTTATTATTTTATGTTCCAACTATGAACTCACTTATATAGTCTTTTTGTTTAATTTCAACTATGAACTCACTCATAATATCTTTTTGTTTAATTTCTATTAATTTAATTTGCAATTTCTATTTAAAATTATAAAATGGATTTGCAACATTTTCAATGTTTCTTCTCTATGTAAAATCATAAAATAGATTTACAATATCTTTAATGTTTGTTGAATTTTCACCATTCTAACTTTGAATTCTATTATCTACTATTTTAATTTGCAGTTTCCCTTTTAACTTTTTTTAATCTTTACTATTTAATTGAGACTATTATTTAATTTTTACTATTTTAATTTGTAGTTTCCATTTTGAAATTTTTTAAATCTCTACTATTTAATTTAAGCTATTATTTAACTTCTACTATTTTAATTTGAAGTTTTCATTTAAAATTATAAAATAAATTTAAAATTATAAAATAGAGTTGCAATATTTTTTAGAATTATAAAATAAAATTACAATATTGTTAATGATTATCTTTTTACCCTATTGAACCTTTCAATTAAGAAACCTTTTAGGGAACCATTTAAGGGATCTTTTTGTTTAATCTAATTTCTACTATTTAATTTTTATTATTTGTTTAATCTCTACTATATTAATTTGCAGCTTTCATTTAAAATTATAAAATTAAGTTACAATGCCTTTAATGTTTATTGTCTTTTCACTATATATTTAATTTCTTCTATTTTAATTCTTGGTTTTCGTTTAAAATTATAAAATATGGTTGCAATATCTTCAATGCTTATTCTTGAATGCTTATTGTCTTTTCACCATCCTAAAAGTTTCAAATATGAACCCACCCAAATAATTTTTTTGTCTAATCTTTGTTTCAAGTATGAAACCATAAATCCACTCACATGATTTTTTTTTTTTGTCTAATCTCTACTATTTTACATTTTAACTATGGAACTACTTAGATAATCCTTTTGTTTAATCTTTACTATTTTAATTTGCAGTTTTTATTTAGAATTATAATTGTTGATTTTCATTTAAAATTATAAAATAGGGTTGCAATATCTTCAATGCTTATTGTCTTTTCACCATCCTAAAAGTTTCAAGTATGAACCCACTCAAATATTTTTTTTGTCTAATCTTTGTTTTAATTATGAATCCATAAACCCACTCACATGATTTTTTTTTTGTCTATTCTCTACTATTTTACATTCTAATTATGGAATCACTTAGATAATCCTTTTGTTTAATCTCTACTATTTTAATTTGCAGTTTTTATTTAGAATTATAAAATAGATTTGCAATATGTTTAATGCTTATTGTCTTTTTACCATTCCAACATAAACCCAACCTAGTAAGAGAATCACCATTATATTTTCACCATATTAATTTCTTTATATTGTTTAATCTCTCACCAAATCACCTATTTCATTTGACATAGATCCAAAAATATCATAATATTATATTTTTTTATCTTTTATATATATATATATATATATATATATATATATATATATATATATATATATAATAACAACACACCAACCAAGTTTTTAAATAAATTCTAACATAATGACTAAAATCCTTTAAATTTATGATAAATAAGATTTGCTTATATCTTCATTATCCAATACACATAGCCATCTATCATGAATTACCATAACTTTATGTAATCATCTATCATGAATTAGCATCAACTTTATGAATGTGCGTTCTCTCTATATATACCAAAGTTATGAATGTGTTTTTTGTTTTATGTTCCTATAAAAATTAAGAATGTCTCATTTCATTTAGTTGAGATGTGGTGTACATGAAACCAAAATATATCATATAGTGGGGATTCATGTAGTTTTGAGTCTATTTTTCACATCGTTCATGGATGACCAATAAGAGATCATGGCAGTATAAAATTCTAGTCTAGTGTTCACACTTTTCATGGATAGTTTTTAGTCTAGTATTTACACCTCTCAAAGATAGATGACCAATAAGAAATTGTGAAAGTATAAATTTTTAGTCTAATATTCACATGTTCTGGAAAAAAATTCAAACAATACTTAAAATGAAAGATAAATAAATAAATAAAATTGAATCTAAATTTTATTTATATTGATTTTTAAAACAAAGAAACTAGTGGTCCCCTAGGTGTAGGATAGTCGGTGACAGAGTGTGTTGTTAAGCCACTCCGTGATGTTAAAGTCACCGGTTCGAAACCTGCGGGGACAAAAAATCCAACCATGTTAAGGGTTGGTGTGGCTCAGGCCGGGTGCCGGGTGACGGCTTAGATTCCCCTGAGTCGCGGTTTCTCAAGCCACAGGTTAATCGCAGGTCCTGCACAAATTAACAACAAAAAAAAAAACAAAGAAACTAGTGCACAGACTAGTTGTTTCACTATGGGCTCCCTTGGAATATGATTTCTTCACTATGAGATTGATAGTTCACCAATACATTATACTACCCCTTAATCACAATCTTTGATAGTTCACCAATACATTATACTACCCCTTAATCATAACTTGGTCCTAACCATCTCACATTCTAAGATTACTCCATCTCGCATCCCCCCCTAATTGAAGATTCAAATTTTTTGATTCAACATTAAGCACATATGGGTACACCTGCCACCCTCATACATACCAAGTGGTTCATTTCACAACTTGATGTCACATCCTCTCTATGCATGAGAGGAATACACCACGCACTAAGACACTACCTCTATGCATGAATAACAAGGCTTATAACAAACCCAGGGAAATCAACTTGCTTATGGATAGACTTTTACAACTACGACCAAAACTCTCTGGGCGGTCAACTACAACCAATCATGCACCCCCTCATTACAACATTTCATGTCAGGTACAACATTTCATCACTTGGGTTGTCATCTTGCTCCGTTGATCTCTTTCCAATGCCTTCTCTCCACTGCTTCATAGTGGATTCTTATATTCGTTGGTGACTCTTAAATATTACCACGATTTTTTTTTACAGATTCAGTTTATGCTCCTTCTTCGATGGACCAAGGAAATCCTCAATCTCATCGCAACAAACCTTTCTTGTGGACTTCTTTCTTAGACAGACCATTGGAATCCTCAATTTCACTACCAAAGACCTTTCTTGTGGACTTCCAGGCTGGTATTTTCGGTCCAAATCTTGTAGATGGACAATTCCTTGTCTGAATTTCTTTAACGCTTGCAGGTGATTCCTTCTTGCTTGTCAATCCTTTCTTACTTGGTGTTTTCTCTTTGCAATTGATTCTGTAGGAGGGTTCTAATACACTTGGAAATTACTTACCGAAAAAAAACTCTCCTATTCCAGTGAATGACTACTCAAGCATGATTCTTATTACTTTTTCGCACCAATTCGATCCAAACCGATTCAACCTATGTGAGGCCACTAGAGAAAGATTGATCTCATGTGACCATGCTCTTTTCTTGGCTTTACACGACCTTTTAAAAAAGATTAAAATAAAACACTTCTTTTTATTTCGCGACTTCTTCTCCTTGGGTGCTTTCTTGCGTTCTTGCAGATTGTACGCTTCATGGCTTCTTCTCCTTGGGTTCTTTCTTGCAGACTGTACCTGCGACTCTTCCTTGCTAATTATTCACAGCTTCTTATCAACGATCCTTTGCTTTATCTCCCTTGTCTCCTTACAAGATACTTTGCTTCTTCCATGTCTTCCTTAATCGCCCTGCACATGCACATGATCTGTCAATCATCTCTTATGTTGAACCTTTATTTCTTTATTGGTGTGTTACTCCTTAGAGACACAACCCCTTCTTAGCAATTCGTCAATGCAAATGATCGACCCTTTCTTGACTTTGACACGATCCCTTCGAATATGAACCCTTCAACGATTCTTCTAGTTTCCTCCTTGCAACACGAGATCCACCCCTTCTTAACAATCCTTTCTCACCCTTAACTTTATTGCTCCATAACCCGTTGGTACTTGGGCCCTCTCATGAGGAATTCAAGCTCTGATACCAATTATTGGTTTGGAGAAATGATGCAACTAACAACACCATCAAATTGAATATTATATAACATAAACGTATTAATTATAGAAAAATTATATCTGTACAACTAACCAACTACCTGTAACAAGTTATGTTTGTATAACTAACCAACTACCTGTAACAAGTACACGGGAGAGATGTAATTACGTCATTCTATTTTTTTTTTTTTTATATATATATAAAAGCATTTATTTTTCCTAATTTGGAAGGTTAAAAGCATTATCTTTACTTTACTTTTATATAGAACGTTGAAGGATGTTTAATATATTATAAAGTATATATACATTTTTATAAGTTAACTATTAAATAATGTGTATCTTACTCCTGAAAACTATTATATTATTATCATAGATAAGGTAACGTGGAGGTTTTGGTCTTCATACACATCTCTTCTACATGCTTGTTTTATTTATAGGTGCCACTTCCAAATAGAGAGCACAACC